>JANHFR010000805.1:26702-41922 GCA_032468015.1 Mimophis mahfalensis | reverse complement strand
GAGGAAACCGCATCTAAAACTGCCAACAGTTTTAGATTTGTAAGCCGAAAAATTTGTAAGCATGCAGCCACTTTTTCCATTTGTAAGTCGAAAAATTTGTATGTCGAGTAGTTCTTAAGTCGAGGGACCACTGTACCTAGATGAGTCTTCTCTAGGTTTTTTCCAGCTCCTGTAAAATATATTTTATCTTGCACAGTCCTGCTAACAGAAGTCCTAAGATATATCTCCCACCTTCCCCCGGCTGATGCCATAGAAAAAAGAATATCCCACATTTCAATGCAAAGGGTTTTTAATTTTTTTATTTATATGCAATAATTAGAAAGCAACAATATAAGCAATATGCCTACTGATGTAAGAGGAATTATATATTATGTAATTAAGTTAACTATCTGGGAACACATTAGCTATCCTTTTGTACCTTCAAAAATGGGCTCACTCTAAAGTTCTCTGCCATCACTCCTGTAGTGGTTTCCTGATTGATAGTCTTCAGTCTAATTTTCTCATTTCTTTCTTGTCGTTGCACCTTTATTTTCTTGAGCTAAATCTTCAAATTGCTTCTCAACTTCCAGGTCTTTACACCATATTGATTAGCTGACAATAGTTGTTGTAGTATTTTTTGCACAGTCTCATGTCTGCCCTTCTTCCCGTCTTGTTCCTCAATACTTATTAAGCTGGGGAAGGGAGGAGGTTCCCTGCTATTTCCAACATACTTATATTCTCTTCTTTCTCTCTCTGTCTGCTCCTTTTTCCAACTCTGTCTTCCTTCTTTTTCCTCCTCCTTGCCAAATCCAAAGTTAGGGTATTGACTTTTCCCAAATTAGCTTCCTTTCTTCTGCCACCCTTCCCATTGCTAATTTAGAACCAGCAAATCTAAGATAAAGTACTTCCTGGCTCTTCACATAATCTCTGTTTGCGTTTAACTTCCTATTCATTGCAGAAGATCCCGCACTCCAGTTTACAAGTTCTCTTCAAACCACTGGGGTATAGAACCTATAACTTGTCAGGTCAAAGATCCTTCTAATTTGATCCTTTCTGCCCCATTATCGAAGTTAGAAGTATCTAAAAATATAGAATTTTATATAAAAATATTGCACCTTAATCACTGTATGATGAGGGTTCTGTAAAAACTTGGGCTTAGATAAATAACATTCAGAAGGAAATACAATGGTTCCTATATTGTTTCAGGTTATGGACAAATATGGAGAGTTTTATGGCAAAGACAGAATCAGTGAATTGCTGGGAATGGACAAGGCTGCTCTAGATTTCAGTGATGCTCGAGAAAAAAAGAAACCCAAAAAAGATAGTTCTTTATCGGCTGTGTAAGTATTTAAAATATTGCTTTAAAGATTACTCAGGCATTTTTTATTTGTTGTTGAACCTTCAACATTTCTCTTGCTTCTAATATCTGACTATAGCCTTCTTTCTCATATGAACATGAATAATTCCAAAATATAAGTGTGCATACACATCAGAAAAATACGGCATGTATAGGAATGGGAAACTTTAATTTGTGAAATATAGAATGGTATAACTCAAGGGAGCAACATACATTAGGCTCCTTCCTCCTCCTATTTTTCCCACAATTTTTTCACAATGATTTTTGAATATATTTTCATAATTACAGTATATTCATAATAAAATAATACTTTGGTTCAAAATCTTATTTAGTTTTTTGTCATATATTTCAAATCCTTTAAGTTTTTAAACTTACAGTTAATGTTCCTTTTGCTCAGAAATGAAGATAGATTTACCAGGTAGCTGTTCAAACTTTCTGAAGATCTCTGATAGCTTTAAGATACAGTGGAACCTTGGGTTGCAAACACTTCGGGTCACAACCAGTCAGGGTTCTGAACAGTTTACGATCCAAAACTCGGCTTCCAAACAAAAAACGGCATCAAAAGCTTCCTTTCCGCACAATTTTTCTGTCTGCACATGCACAGAATTGCCTGTGCATGCGCAGTAAGCACCGCTTTGGGATGTGACCAATTTGGGTCGCGAATACAATCCCAGAACAGATTGTGTTCACAAAACGAGGTTCCACTGTAGTTAGATAAATAGTTTCCAAAGTAAAACTATAGAATTTAGTGTCTTCAAAAGGCTCTGCTGAGACTGAGTTTGATGGTTCATTCTTTCATCTCTCAGTGTTCCATCCCATGGTTGATTGCTGCCTTGTAGTCTTCTACAAAGAGTAGCTGTGGTCCTCTTCCAAGGAGGTTCCAAACCACCAGCCCACTCACCAGTTATTTGGTCTTTTCCGCAGTTGTCATTTCACTTCTCCAGAGAGCTCACATGCCTCCATTGCAAGTCTGATACCTATTCTGTCAATAATAATGCTGTTACTCTGTATGTTCCAATAAGTTACATACCATTATTTATTAGGATTACAACAATGAACCCAGCATAATGCTGTGTAAAGTAATATATGGACATAAATCTGACATTACAAATGTCACTATTCACTAACTGGGAATGGGGATGGAGAGAGGACACTTTGCAACAAATGAACTAGAATTCATTAGTAGGTTCAGGTTTATTTCCTATACAAATTCCTAAATACAAATAAAGGCTTCTTATCATACTGCATATTTAATCAGAGATTGTCCACTGTGATAAATAATTAGTAGTGTTTATACTTTTTATATTTAATGCCACCTGTGACAGATTATGCCACAATAAAGGAGTCTATTAACACATTTTAAAATTGACTAATGAAACTCATTGCTTTGCAATAAAATATATATGGAAATTGTTTGGTTTTAGCAATCTAGATTTTCAAATTATTCAAGCAATTTATGACTTGAACTTTCACACTTTAATAATGCTGATAAGAACTGGAACAATATTCTACTCTGACTACTTTTGATTTGAGGAGAAATGGCAACTCATGGTTCTCAAAATAAGTCTAGTTCTTAAATTAGACCCATCAGTTAAGATCATGTTCTTTTGAACTGATGGCATTAAAATAAATTGTGCCCAAAATGTTCCATTAATTAGTTGTACCATGCCTGATAACAAAATAACAGAATTGGAAGGGACCTTGGAGATCTTCTAGTCCAATCCCCTGCTCAGGCAGGAAACCCTATACCAGTGATGGCGAACCTATGGCACGTGTGCCCAAAGTGGCATGCGGAGCCATGTCGCCCGGCACACGAGCTAACCCCTCTCCTCGCCCCCCCCCGCACCTGCATACTTCTCCCAAGCCCCAAAATGCCAAAAAACCCTCAAAATTTCACAATATTTTTTGGGGGACATTTTGGGGCTTGAGAGGGCATGCGCAGGGGAAGGGGGAGAGGATGCCGCCTGCTATGCCCTACCAACTTGCGCACGAGTGCCAAAGCTCCCAAAATGCCGAAAACCGTGAATTTAACATTATTGTTTGCGTTTTTTCGGTGTTTTGGGCATCTTGGAGGGCACTATGCCCCTCCCCCACACATGCGCATGGCTTCCCATGCCCAAACAAGCAGGAAGTGGCACATGGGTGGCCACGCCCACCCACCCCCTTTTGGCACTCGGTGCCAAAAATGTTTGCCATCACTGCTCTATACCATTTCAGACAAATGGTCATCCAGTCTTTTCTTAAAAACTTGTGATGGAGCATCCATTGTCATATAAGTAAGTCTAGACTCTAACATATATCTTAGATACTGTAATATAGATTTAGTGCTTTGGTGAAAGAGGGAGGGAAAGAAGAGATGAAACCTGGAAGTGTTCTCTGTTTAGTGTAAGGAACCATCTGAAATGAATTAGTGCTTTCTATCACCCAGAAAGCAAAAATCAACAAATTTGTGTAATACCAATGAGCAATTCTAGACTCTTGCCACATCTGTTACTTAATTTTGCCCAGATTGAAATTTCTTGTGGTCTTCTTTTGCTTAAAGATTTTATACATGATTTGTTTTCTTTGATTCATTTATTAAAAACACTTACTCTTTTCCTTTCCTTATTTTCTAATGACACTGCTAAAAATACAAAACTGTTAAAACCAGCCTAAAAAGTAAAGTCCGAGGCAACCTTGAATACAAGTACATATTGTTTTTGTGGCTATAATATAGAAGTGTTTTGCTGCTGCTTTTAGAACTTTTTTCAGAACTTCCCAGTTAGCCTACATTCAGTGAAGTACCTAGTGATTGATGATCATTGAGTCATCTTTTCCATGTTTAATTTTATTATTTCTTCTTTTATATTTGCTCTTTCAGGCTGAATTCCATTGATGTAAAATATCAAATGTGGAAACTAGGTGTTGTTTTCACTGATAATGTAAGTATGTAATATTAAGTCAATATTAATCAGAGTACTAAAATAGAACTAATTTAAATCACTTTTCAAAATTATTCACCAAATTTAAGGGCAAATAAATTGGATTGATGGAGTCTCTAAATTTTTCCAGGAGAAGACAAGGACATGACTGGGTCTTAACAGGAACACTCATGGGGAAATTTCCCTTATGTTGTTTTCTCTTGAGATTTAACTGAAGCATGGAATTAGGATAATAAAGTTATGCACACCTTTATTATGAAGACTTTATGTGTTTTACATACTGCATTACCTATTCTTTCAAGTTAAAAATGTACGTTATTTCAAAAATTGATTGAAAAGTCAGTTTGGAAGTTACAGTGGAACCTTAGCTCGCGACCACAATCCGTTCTGGGATTGTGGTCACGAGCCGAAGTGTTCAGAGGCTGAAGTGATCCTTTTGCACATTGGCAGAAGCCAAAAGCTTGCTTTCCACACCGTTTTTCATTTTCAAGCCAAGTTTTGGATCGGAAACTGGTCCAAAACTCAGCTTGATTTTCAGGTCAGAACCTGAATTGTTTGCGAACCGAGGCGTTTGCAAGCCAAGGTTCCGCTGTACAATTACAGCTATAGTACAAAGAAGTTTTTATCTGACTGTGTGTTTGTTTCTTAAATCTGTTTTGCTCCTTTTCTTCTAAAGTCTTTTCTGTACCTGGCCTGGTATATGACCATGTCAATCCTTGGTCATTACAACAACTTTTTCTTTGCTGCACATCTCCTTGACATAGCAATGGGATTTAAAACATTACGAACGATTCTATCATCAGTGACCCATAATGGGAAACAGGTAATAGCTCTTTATTCTGTCATTAACTTTGCGAAAAGTTACATGCCTTTAAGATAAGGTTTACCAAGAGGAACAGTTCTATAACTATGCCAACCATGAAAGAAATCAGAGAACAATTGTTTGTTTAAAAATATGGAGGAAATGTAATAAACTCCGAATTCTACTTGTACCTCTTCTTTTGACGCATTTCCATAAGGTTCCCAATGCATTTGATCTAATAATAAAATTCAGGTTACTCAGATCTACTTTTATTTCTTTTCAATCAAGATTACTCCCAAATTGGCATGATTTCAATTGCACGATTGTAATACATTTGTCTATATATTTTGCTCATGTGGAAATTTACAGAAAGTCTCACCTAACTCTTAAATTGGAATTACTCCTATGTAGCAGAAGATTATTACTTTTCTTTACATAATTTGTAAATTGTTTAATATAAAGTAGAAATCAAGTGAACATTGATCTTCTTATGGTTTTTAGAAAATAAGTTTACAATCAAGGAATTCCAAAATATTCATTAATTTATTACTTCTTTTTTTAGCTTGTACTAACTGTGGGATTACTAGCAGTTGTAGTTTATCTATACACAGTAGTTGCTTTCAATTTCTTCCGAAAATTCTACAATAAGAGTGAAGATGGAGATATGCCAGATATGAAATGTGATGACATGCTAACGGTAAACTTTAGTTTTGTTTTTCTTCTAATTAGTTGATATGATTCTAAATGGGGTAAATTTTCATGAGTGGAAGCAGTTTCTGTTTAAAAAACACAAAGGGATATATCAGCAATCCATGCAACCTTTCAGAATCTTCTTCACTAAATTCAACAAATGCTTCATCACAAGAATAGGTGTAATGTCATATTGCACTGAGAGAGGGTGAGTCACCAACAGTAACTCTGCTGCCTTCCATGTCTATGGCAGGAATGGATTCCAGATTTCCTGGTTTCTAGAGTGGTGCTTTTAACCACTATATCAACCTGTCTCTCAAACTGTAGTTACATTCTGTAAATTAATGGATGCATCACATAGTAACAGATGCTTGCTCAAATTTTAGTGCTGCTTGTGGCATTGGTGTTTTTCATAAGAGTGCAGGGCTCTAAATAGTTAACCTTATTGAATTGGGTAAAGCATTAGACTAAGAATAATTTGGATCACAGGTGTCAAACTTAAAAATCAAGGGACCAGCTCACGGTGCCTCTAGCAGCTGCAACAGGCTGCGTGCACCACCACCCCACATCTCATTTTCACCCTCCATGGCCTCCTGCAGCACTCTGTTGGCTCAAACTGGACTGAAAATTGCCTGGGAAATTGGGCTGGAAAATGGGCTCAAACCATCTGAAAAATGAGACCAAAAATTGGACCACATTTTCGGTTGGCAGGAGGGCAAAAACAAGGCTCAAGGGCGGGCCACATGCAGACCCCCCGCACCATGTTTTGGCCACCGTGGCACTGCAAGAGGCACCCATCCCTACCAATTATGGTAGTCTGAATTGATAATTACTTGATTAGGGCATTTACTACTTCAAGCAGTAATTCAAACGTAAGTGTAGGTTAGCAGTTATTTTTCAAAGTTCTAAAACATTGATTCTTTTGGTTAAGGGTTTTGTTTAACACATTCCTCTATTTTTGCAAGCACTCAAGTATCTGTAGGTTTGATGGTCAAAAATTAAAAGACTAACTGAACTATGGCAAGAATTGAGTTTCCTCTCTGTGTACTTTTTAAACTATGAGAATTTTTTCATGTTGCTTATATAGTGCTATATGTTTCACATGTATGTGGGAGTACGTGCTGGTGGTGGAATTGGTGATGAAATTGAAGATCCTGCAGGCGACGAATACGAAATTTATCGAATCATCTTTGATATTACATTTTTCTTTTTTGTAATTGTTATTCTACTAGCTATCATACAAGGTATGCTTCCATTATTTTTATCAGTTTAAAAGTTTTGTATAATTACCAAGATCACCTTTTCCTAACTGATAATCTACAGCTATTTTTTTTCTCACAGTGTGAAATGTATGGTGAAATATCTAAACTTCTTTTACCTAATATATTTGCTTCTGTTCTTCAGTCTTTGAAACATAATAATCTTAGGTGGAAGACTAAAGGCAAATTCCTCTAGCAGCAGAATGAATTCTAGAGTTATTTCCTTTGTCCTTGGTGGGAAAAGAATTTTGGAGTTTTTTACTCAATCCCTTATGAAGCAGATACTTTTTTTCCAGGCATTAATTAGAAATATAAAATGGGAGGAATACGTTCTAAGTCAAAGTTCTTAAAATGAGGAACACTGGTTCTTTTTTCTTGTGGAGGAAATATAAAGATTCTGAAAGCTTCAGTTTTAAATCTACCTGAGGATATCAACTGCATGCAAAGGATTAAGAGCAAACAGACACATTTTCTATATTTCTCTCTTGCTTTGCTCAGATTCTGGCTATTTAAATTTCTGCTTCTTCATGAAAATTATTAGAAAAGCAAAGGTTTAATTGAAGATGAAATTGCCTTTAATTTTGTTATCCTCTGCATTGTTCAAGCTTGGTTTTGAGCAGTGGTTCTCAACCTGTGGGTCAGGACCCCTTTGGGGGTCGAACAACCCTTTCTCAGGGGTTGCCTAAGACCACCAGAAAACACATATTTCAGTACAAATACAGGTGTATATGAAAATAATTTTCCCATTGGGTCATTCTAGAAATTTTGGGAAATACTGCCAGACTGCTAGATAGAATGCTGCAACTCCTTAATTACTGAAGCAGGACAGAATTTTCTTTAGTTTTTTGAGTGTCATGAAATCTGCCACCAAATCTGTCAAGAAGTGCACTTTTCCTCATCTGTATTCCAATGCATACCCAATCTTCTCAAGGTCTACAGAAAGTTTCCCCATTTATCATGGGTGACAAGTGGCCTTTTAAAATGTACGGCCTCTGTATGTATAATACTACACCAAAATAGACATGACAGTTTGGAACTGCTTTCAAAACTTGGTGTATATCACAGAAATTTTGTTGCTACAAAGCAGTTCAGTAAAGCTGTTGAATATTGTATCTAATAGTTTGTAGCATACTATCTGGCTATTGTATTTGTAAATCTCCACCAAATATTCTCAAAAGCACGTGGCACTTTGTGGTGAAGCATGAATCTTCATATTTAGCATTAATTTGTCGATTTGGCAGTTTTTGTCCTAGTTCCTCAAAAGTTTAAATTATAACCTTATTGCCAGGCTTGATTATTGATGCATTTGGAGAATTAAGAGATCAGCAAGAACAAGTTAAAGAAGACATGGAGGTAATAATTTTATGTATTCCCCTTTTGATTCATAAATATTTCTGCAAAATACCACCTACTCCATGCAGTGGCCAGAAAATAGTGTCTTCTTTAATTAAATATAGAATTGAGATGTGGAAGGCTACAGAATAATTGGGGCTGCTTCACTCCTGTGCATGGGACTAGATTTGATTTGATCATGTGCTATAAAGTCATTATTGACTCTTATACTTCACCTAAATAGATTTTTCTCCATATCGATTTGTACCTAAATTGGTCTTCTAGGTTTTCCAATGGTACACCACTATCTATCGCCACTATAACTCACTCCATTTGCCTTGAGAGAAGATCATCCTTTTCTTTTTGCTTCCATCTTTCCCAATGCTTGGTTTTCACATAATGTGCCTGAAGTAGGATAATTTGAGCCTAGACATTTGTGCCTCGAGTAAGAACTCATGGGTTGATTTGTTCAATGATCTATTGGTTTGTTTTCTTGGCTGTCCACAGTATTCTCAGGAGTCTTTTCCAACACCAAAATTCAAAAGTGTATAGACCCTTCCTGTACTGTTTCTTCAAACTTTGAAGCCAGTAAGATTTAAAATAGAAAATATTATTAAGTAATAATATTCAAATGTGCGTGTTTATCTATGAAGCACCATCATTGTCATTGTCAATACAATAGGCAAGTAGGTGGCCTTTCTGGAGCAAGGTGGTAGAAATGTTTCTTTCAACCCAAAAGTGGGCTGAAAAACAAATAGATTGGGGATGGTGAGAAACCTACTTTCTCTTTTGTTTTATTCTCATACTATCCAACTGCCCAATGACTGAAAAAGTCATTTTTTGTTTTGCTCTCAAAAGCAGGCATGCCTAGAAAGTCTCTCTCAATAGGACTTTGGTGTTTAAATACCCGCCACTTCAAATCTGTATGCCAGGGTACCTTTCCCAAGCTTAGCCTGTAGCAGAAGGGACATGGGGATTGCAAAGGGGAGGGGACAGTCAGAAAACTCCAGATGGCAGCTTTGATCATAGTCATGGCTGCAATCTTGGGGTTTTTAAAAAAATCATGTATGTGCCTAATTAGGGGTGTGATTTGTCCCTGCTGCTGCCCTGACTCAGGAAAGAATATTCAAAGGACAGCAATACCATTGCATATGGCAAAGTAGTGCAATATGAGGGTCTCTGGATAAGTACATTTTGTTCTGTGTTTAAAATAACTAAAATGCAAGCACAGAATAGTAAAAAAAGCCAGCCTCAAGTTTAAAATTATTCTTGAAGAGTATGGAACGCTCACAAATATGTGCATGTACATACATACACAGAATGAAATTGAAGCAAATATGTTAACAATGTATATCTTTCTAAATTCTTTTTAGACTAAATGTTTTATCTGTGGAATAGGTAATGATTATTTTGATACAGTGCCACATGGCTTTGAAACACATACTCTACAGGAGCACAACTTGGCTAATTATCTGTAAGTAAACAAATCAATATTAACATTCTGTGACCTTTTTAAGGAAATGAAATTTGAACTATAGACTTTTGGCACCTTGTAATTTTCCAAATAACATGTGGTAATTTGTTTCTAAATATAAAGCGCATATTAGACATAATGATTCTACAGTTAGCAACTTGTTAGCAACTTGTAAATTGTGTGTGCCTGTGTGTGTTTTGATAAAACACTTATGTCTGAACTTATGTTGTAAATTTGGTGACTGGATTTGGAAATCCAGAAAGTTCTCCAACAGAAATACTGCTAAACTGGAAATTCAGAAAATACATCCTATAAATCCTATTACATTACATATATGTAAATCCTTAAAGAATGCCTGGAATTTAGGCATGCTTTATTTTATTTCTAGATTGTGTTATCATTAACTTTTTATAATGAATTATTATTCTGTTGATTGTACTTTCCTGAGAATTCTACTGATCTGAAATTAGATCTTGTTCTAGCATCTCGGTTTGGAGAATTCTCTTCAGCCAGAACTTTCTAATTTGTTCAGTTTAAGAAAGTTTGATAGGAAGAGGGGAGGAAAGAGTCCACAGACATTCCGCTTATTTCTGATCCAAGAGACTTCAATGATTGTCTGAACTAAACTCAGACAACAAATTTGTAAAATGTTCAAAATGCTTACATGTTCCAATTTTATAGGAAATAATCCATGTATTATTTTATATGTTATCAACAATAATGATCATGGTTTTGTTTTTTATTTCAGATTTTTTCTGATGTATCTCATTAATAAAGATGAAACTGAACATACTGGTCAAGTAAGTCAACATCATATGGATCATGAAAATTGTAACTGTATTTCTTTGCTCTTAATGATTCAGGCAGTGGCAGCACTCCATATACTTTCACAGTACAATGCTCAGCTGAGCCTTGCTGAACTAGCTGGAGGCTTGAGATGTGCATTTCGAGGAATCAATCTTAACATTCAAGATCACAATACCTCAAACAATACATCAAGATCACATGAAGTGTTAGTACGACTTTATAATGCCTTGTAAGACCACACTTGGAATACTGCATCCAGTTTTAGTTGCCACAATATAAAAAAGATGTTGAAACTTTAGAAGGAATGCAGAGAAGAGCAACAAAGATGATTAGGGGATTGGAGGCTAAGACATATGAAGAACAGTTGCAGGAATTGGAAATGCCTTGTGTAATGAAAAGAGGGACTGGTGGTGACATGATAACTATGTTCCACCTAAGGGGCTACCACAAAGCAGACAGGGCAACCTATTCTCCAAAGCACCTGAAGACAGGACAAGAAACTAATCAAGTGTTAAATGTACTGTAAGCCGCCCTGAGTCTTCGGAGAAGGGTGGCATATAAATAGAATTATTTTTTTTTTAAAGTGGAGAACTAACCTAGAACTGTTAGAACAATTAGAACAATTAATCAGTGGAATGCTTTGCCTCCAGAAGTTGTGGTTGCTCCAACACTGGAGATTTTTAAGAGGACAATGGTATAGGGTATCTTACGTTAGCAGACGATTGGACTAGAAGACCTCCATGGGTCTGTCCAACTCTTGTTATTCTTTTATTTTGCAATATATGCAAGGAATGTGTACAATTGTTTCTTTTAAAAGAAAAAGGAGGGTCTCCATCAAGTTCCTTTAAACACTTCTACATATTCTACAGGTATTCCTTTGGATGTGTTCCTACTAAATTATGCAACCCATGTAGTTCCTTTTTTTGAAAAAGTAAAATTTTAAAAAGCAGATAAATACATGAAAAAGTACTAGGGATGCACCAAAAGTTCCCTGATATTTTCAGTACAAGCCTTGTGCTTTTGGAGTAGCCATATGAAATGTTGCTCATCTTTCCTCCCCCCCCCCCTCATTTCTTCATAATTTCTTTTGCTTCAACACTATCATTTGTTCAATTGTACAACATTATTATGAGCAATTATTTTACCCTACCATCAGCTAATTACACTTTGCATCTTATTTTGTAACAATTCTACATAGCCAATCAAATTTGAAGACAGCCTTTTCTGGACCATTTATATTAATAAAGAGGTGCACTGTAGAGTGCTGTATGCAGTACTTAGCTGCCAGCTGTCTGCAATTTAGGCAGTTCAAATCTCACCAAGCTCAAGGTTGACTCAGCCTTCCATCCTTCCGAGGTGGGTAAAATGAGGACCCAGATTGTTGGGGGCATTAAGCTGACTTTGTAAACTGCTTAGAGAGGGTTGAAAGCCCTGATAAGCGGTATATAAATCAAAAAATGTTAAAAAAGGTACATTAATAGCACAATCAAGGAGGCTAAAGCTGAACCTTGTTTTATCTAAATTCTTTTTTTTGTACAGGTGGTGTACTCTGAGATTGCAAAAAAAATTTTTTTGCAAAATACTTTCTGTTTCCGGATTCCCTTTAATTGAAACAAAAATCTTGAATGATATCCTTGGGGGGGACAGGAACAGGGTCTCTTTGCTGCTGACACATAAAGCCATACCTTACATACAGTAGATTGGAATATAAACAAAGCTTCTATGATCATTTCAAAATCAAAACGTAAAGGTTGAAAAATGCCAGAAAGATGTTCTAAAGTTATCTTCTGTGTCTTTCAGGAATCCTATGTGTGGAAAATGTATCAAGAACGATGCTGGGAATTTTTTCCTGCTGGTGATTGTTTTCGAAAGCAGTATGAAGATCAGCTGAACTAGTTATAATTGAGGACCATCCCTTGAGATTCCATCAATACCTTTCCCAATTCCCTTGGGAACAATCATCAGATTTTCCAGACCCGTTAAACAGGGTGCTGTTTGGAGCACCAAAACCTTTTTTTTAATGACTCCTCTGTTCTTTTTCTTCTGATTTTGCTTTGAGAACAATGAGAACTTAACTCTAGCAAGAGAAGAAAAAAAAAGATCCCACACAACAAATCCCCATATGTCACATGAACACATTTACACAAAAAGAGACTTGTGACAGATTTTTTTTTCCTTCTGAGACTGCCTGATGACTTCCTTACATAGGAGAACATATGTGGAATAATGTGATAGTCACATTTCTTCAGTCATTTATTTCATCATCCTGGAAGGAATTCTGTGGTTTGCAGAGGGCTTTAAAGGATTCTGGGGGACACTAAGTTGTGGGGAAATAGTGCCTTACTATATGTAGGTTGAGCTATGCAGAAGATGAGTGCATGATGACATCTTATATTTTCTTTATCTGTCCTCTCTTTTCCCCCAATTAAATATTTATTTTATCTTTTGGAGGGACTTGGGTGGGATTTGGTTGTGTACACCTTTTTAATAAGATGATGGCGTGTCTCAGGATAAAAAGTAGTAGTTGGGTTTTTTGTCATTAAATTCACAAGAATCTTCCTCTTTCACTCTTACACTTATTTTGGTAATGCTGTGATGCAGCACTGTAACTTTATGAAATCTTTGTATGAAAACAAAAACACTGCAGAAAAATGTTAAAAAGGAATTATTTCATTGCATGTTTATTATGCAAGTTTAAACAACAGAAAGCAACCTTTTGAAGCAAGTTGATCAACATGAAAAAAATCACAATAATATTCATAGTAATCAAGTGTTGTGGGCTTTATCGTACATTTAAAATCAGTGTCATCAACCCACAAATTATGTATGTATTATGAACTTGCCAGTAGTTCGGTTTCATTTTTCTTTTTTTCTGTTCCTTTTGTTGCTGTTCATTTGGCCATTTGTGATCACTAGTGGAATTAAAGCTTTTCTTAAGTTAGTTTTTAAAATCAAAGGTAAAGCAATATCCATTCAGGGATTTCGTTAGTTGCATCATAAAGCACCAAGAATGTGTAACACTCCATGTTGAGTCCTTTTTAATTGTAACACCAATCAAATAAAAAGAAAGATTTGGAATGGAAGTAGAGTGGTTTTTCTTCTCCCTTGGCTTTTTTGTGAAATCATTTCAAAATGAAGTGTTTGTGGGTTTTTTGGGTGCATGTGTGTGAAATTGTACAGAAAGTTCTATACTCCTAATGTAGCGGTTACTTTCGTTTTCCTGAATTTTCCCCCTTTTTATATTAATTGCAAATCGTTCGTTTATTCACAGTTTATGATACAAAAAGATTTATTAACTCTGTAGCTAAAATGAAGATCCTCATTTTATCTTGTGCTAGCTTAACTTCTAAAGAAATGCCTTAAAACTCGACATTATATTTCATGTGACTATTGAATGGGACTCACCAATTTGCAAATTTTTGCTAGACGCTACAGAATTATTTATCATAAAAATGAAAACTATCCAGAAAACCTGATTATCGTCTAGCAGTCAATAAACCAATTGGTTTGTGACTGTGTGTTGCATGTAAGCATTGTTTGAATATTGATACCTTTTAATTTTTCAGTGATATTTTATTGTGTGAAATTTCAGGCTTCTACTCCAGCCTACAAGATCATTTTACAGTATAAGCACAGAGAAATTAGCTGCAAGGTTTACCACATACTGGAAATATTCTGAATTAGGCCAAGTAAGCAAATTAGCCTCTACTCTGAAGGGTACCTCTTTATTCAGTTTTTGATTATCAGTGAATAAGAGGACACTAGAATATTTCTATTTCATATTTTAAGATTACAATGTTGAAATCATGGGAAAATAATTTCTTCAGCATTAGACAGCCTAATAGTTGAAACATAAAATGTAATATACTTTTCTGTCGTGCTGGACAAAATTAATTCAGTGATCTATTTCTGGTACTTAACTTTCTAAAAAGACATTTTAACAAGATACAGATAATTTCATCAACAATTTGGAAATCCTTATTTCAGATATACCTGTTACAGTATTCTGAGTAACTACGTTCTTCCGAATTGTCTTGGTATAATTGGGCTTATCATGTAGTCTTTAGTATTGGACTGTTTGTTTAAAGTTTTATTTAGAATCCTTATTGTATGTAAGGACTATGTTTTATTTACCTCACAGTGTCATGACTTCTATAGCTGAATTTGCACCATCAGATCAAGTAATTGTGCCAAAGTTTCTTTGTATTTCCCTATAGCCCCAAAGTTGCAGAGGATTGTGATGGCAGATAAATTGTGAAGCTCAAATTATGTCTAATTCTTATCTCGTGCCCAACTTTCTCCATACTCTTACCGAGCTGCAATACTGAAACAACGAAAACATTTTTTTCTTATTGACCTTAGTTTTGAAGGTTAGCTGAAAAGTTTCTTCTGCATTTATTATTATATCTCATTTGTGTTGTTCTTAAATGTCTGCTGTTATAGTGAATTGCTGACCTCTTCTGTGAAATTACCACAATTTATAATATTACTTTTATGTAGGTCTTTATTTAACTCCCAACCATCTGATACAACTCTGGCAACCTTCTAATTATTTAAATTTCCACAATGATTTTGAAAATTTTGATTGTTTCTGATTTC
>JANHFR010000801.1:99079-114168 GCA_032468015.1 Mimophis mahfalensis | reverse complement strand
GCTGCCCAGGATGTTACAAAACAGCTGACTAATCTGCAAGCATCAACTCCATCAACCAATCAAGATGGAACAGCACACCCAACCAACCCGCTGACAGCAACAAATCCAGTAAACCACACCCCCTCCACAGCAGTATTTATAGAGAGACAGCAGCTCCGGTCACACATTGCTCCCAGAAGCATGAAACCGAAGACACCAGCCTGAAGATGATGAGTGTGATCCCATCAAAATGTCACCAAGACACCCTCAACCTTACATGGGAGAAGACCCAAATACACCAAGACTTGCATACCTGTACCCATGAAAATCTACAAAAACAAATATATATATAACATGATAAAACATCTCTGATGAACTGGATCACTCCTGTCATTTCTGCTAGGAGGGCCCATTTGTGCCCTAAATATCTACCTTGAAATACCACATGAGAGACTGGATAATTCCGACTACAATTTGTTTTAAAAAGAACATAATTTGCAGTTCCTGACTAATATGTGGATCAGGTGGGTGGTATTTAAACAATAAATAAATAAAAAGTGTGGATGAGAAGGCAGTTCAAACTGAATGCTTCATTGAATTTTGCCGTGGTAATTATAAAACTATCTTGAAGAGGAATGTGTTGAAAATGTAATGTTTTAGCAGTAATTGTGAAAAAGATACTTTTAAGGGGAAGTGTTCTGATCCAGATCCCCACACTTGACTAACCCTCTGCCGTGAACACAAAAGTTTCCTTTATTAGGAATTCCGGAAGCCCCTGCAAAAAGTTTTTTTCGCAGGCTAATAGGTCTGGCCGGCCAGAAGATGAATAGTTGTCTGCCACACCTATTCATCTCGAACCCCTGACTTTTATCCCCCGAGCTAGGGTGGGGCCTTGCTAGCAGCAGTGGCTCTTCCTTCCCCAGGATCAGCCCATGGCTTTCCACTGCTCTCTTCTTCTTTGCCTTCTGTGCAGCTGCGCATCAGGCACTGGACCCAGCTGTTCCTCCTTTTCCTAATCAGCACCTCCAGATCTGGGGCTGTTGACACTCCATCTGAGGGCTGATAGATGTGTTGTGTCTCGCTAGTGTGCTGCGGATCTGGCAGTCGAATCTGACTCAGAGAGAGACCTGGAGCCAGATATGGATGTAAGGGAGGAACTGGCTGATGAAGCTGAGCCTGTGGCTGGGCCATCCACTAGCTATCAGGGGCCCTTGGCTTCTAATAGCAGTGGCAAAGAGGCCTTGATTAGTGTGTGAGCATGCAGGCTCATTAGCAGACAGCAGGAAAGAAGGAGAAGGGACTGGGCCACAGCTGACTGGTGATTGGCCACACCCCATAGGATTTAAAAGGGGTGTGATTGGAAAAGGACCTTTGCAGAGAACAACTTGTTGAATGGAGTAGTGGTTTGGAGTATCAAGTATCGTTGTTTGAGTATCAAGTCTCATGTCTTGTCCTGATTTGAAGACATTATCTCGGCATTTTGTTGAACTCTGAATTTCTGGCTTTGGGACTGATTAGTGGGAGTGAGTACTTGTTATCTGAATAGTTGGCAGTTTGCCCAGAATATCGTGGAAGCTTGCCAGAACACTTGGCAAGCTTAAAGAACTTATTTACATGAAGAAAAACTGTTCATTTGTTTGTTTGGAAATAAATGACGTTGTTCCTTTAAGAGCTGGCTGTAAAGTGTGGGTTACATCATGGAACACAACAGGATGGCCCAGGCTCCACCTCTGTCTGTCTCTCTGCCAGCTCCATTCCCTCTTCCTCCTGGGACCTCCCAGGTTGCCCTGATGCTGACCCTGACCCTGACCCCCATGCCTTCTCCTCCTCCTCTGATTTGGCTGCTGGAGGGGCTGGCAGCTGACAGACCACAACAGGAAATACTTAAAATACATGCAGATTTAGAGTAGATGTAACAAGTTAAGTATATAACAAGTTGAGTAAATCAAAATTAAACATAATTTGTATAGTTTGAAAGCAAATACTGAGTGGTTGAAGTTTGTTAAGTGAAAATTATGAGAATGTTTATGGAATGGACCTAGACCTGAACACAACAAACACTGACTCATCCATTTCATTACCGCTGAGCTACAGCTCAGCTGATTCAACTCATGCCTAATTATAGCTTAAATGTGCAAAGCAGAATTACAAATAATATTGCTGAACACAAAAATGCAAGGAAATAAAGCGCTCTTTAGATAAATTACTTGCAATATAAGTTCATCTTGAATTTTTTGGATAAATAATAAATGTTTCAATACATTTTCAGTTTGGATTGGAAGGCTGAAGGAACAACACAGCAGCAGTTCTGTGCCAGATGCAAATCCTGGTGGGATTACATGGGTGTTAAATAAGATTGCAACAGGCAGGTGTTTGAACAAGATGCTGAAAGGTTGTGCTTGTTGTGTTTCTTCTATCATCTAAAAATATTTGCATATATATGGCAGGAATTAATGTCCCCTTTGAAATGTCTGTCAAAATGGAATTAGGTTCTGATTTTTGTTTGTGTATCAATTTTGCTTATATTGCACAGACAAGTAGCCTATTTCCATCTGTACTTTTGAATTTTGCTGGCTCTCAGGTAGGGTATCAAGTAATATTAGACAAATTCTCTCCGACAGCATCTTCTACCTAAATGACTGGCCAAAAGAATCACAAGATTTATGAGAGGTCTTATATCTCTTTAATATGTGAATTATTTTCCATTTATATTTTATTTATATCACATGTAAATTTAATACGATTGTTTTTATGTCTGGTAAGTATTTGCTATTTCATGTAAGTACTCAGAGAGCTGCAGATTCAAGTAGCATTTTTTAAAAAATAATCACATAACATTGACTTTGTACAAGATAGTGATAATGCCTTATTAGTACCATATTTTTTGGTATTGATTTTGGTATAACATGCCTATGCTAGTAAATAAATCTTCTCGTATCTACCGCGTGTTTTCCTATTGTTTCAAGTTTCATTTATGAAATTCAATTTGGTTTAAACATTATTTCAAAGGAGAGAATTTCAAGTAAGTTTCCATAGGTCATGTTGTATTATCTTAGTTATAAGAGTTTACAGAAAAGTAAAATCAGCCTTCCCAACTTCGTGAGATCTTACTTTTTTCTCATGAGAAATTGGAAGGTTTGATTTTACTTTTTTTTTTTTTTTTTGCCCCACGAACTGTTCTGGTTTCCCTACACATTTCTTTCATTTGCAGCCCAGCTTTTCCATTTCTCCACTGAGTGTCTTGAGCTGAGTGTCTTGAGCTGTGAGGAGAAATACCACAGAGCTGGAAAGCAGGTTTGTTTGTTTGCAATTTTTAAGGAGTGCCTGTGGCAACACAGGAAACGGGGATGGTACACCAAGCTCTCCAGCTCCAAGGCAGCACAATTTCTTATATCCGGGCAGGTTTGGCATCCCAGCAAGCAGCGGTGTGGGGCCATGTCTGCTTGTGAGAGAGGCTGGGGCTCAGCAGAGAAGGGGAGGGGCCAGCCTTGTGCTTCTCTGCCTGCCTGGACAAGGGCTCCAGCCAGTAGTGGGATTCAATTATTTTTACTACCGGTTCTGTGGGCGTGGCTTAGTGGGCATGGCTATGCTGTCAGCCAATCAGAGGTGGCATTTGCCAGTGTTGGCCAGTCAGAGGTGGTTCTCTGAACCAGTCAAAATTATCACTACCAGTTCTCTGGAACCTGTCGGAACTGGCTGAATAACATCTCTGGCTCCAGCACTCAAGGCCACGCAGGAGGCGAGCATGGGCAGCACAGGGCTCTCAGGCATGGCACCAAAGGAGCATGTTGCAGCGCCTCTGCCATCATTCGTAAGTGTGAACGACTGCAAAATATGTAACTTTGGGACCTGATCGTAAGTACTTTTGGTGGGGATGTCTTAACTTCAAACATCGCTAAGCGGACTGTCATAACCCGAGGATTCCCGGTAAATCGTGACTAAAAGGATACAGGGAGGAAATTAATACAGACTGAAGAATGTCAACAGAAGTGTATATTTCTAAACAACTGCTATGAGTGTTTGGATAAATAAACTATTTTACAATGCTGAAGGAGATCTATAGTACCCCTTTTCCTTCTCTCTTAATTTCCAGGATGAACAATGAATAAATGAAATTCATTTAATATAGAAGAATGAAAAAAATAAATGTCCAGACTTCCCAATGCTAGATAGATTATTCTTAAATTAAAACCTTACCTTTTATTGAGGCAGCAGTAGATAATGGGATTATACATAGTAGAACTCATAGCGAGCCAAAATGTTGCTAGGTAGATCTGCTGAATGTATTTCCACCGATTCCAATTTTCATAGATTCCAGTAAGAATGAAGTAAATGTGATATGGCAACCAGCAGATGGCAAATGTCAATACAACCACAATCATCATTTTTACAACCTGGAAGCAAACAGATGGGGGGAAAAAAAGGATTTTCGTATTTTTTACAACTCTGTAGCCTGTAAGTGCCTTTTAATATTTTCAACACTAGATACAACACTAGATTATCAGCACTAGGCTGCTATGGCCTGAGTGTTAAATTTATATAGATAGTTAATAATTTGGAAAAACAAAACAGAACACTATAAAAGGAATTAATTTATTTTGACATGTTTTCCTTAGCTTTGATGAGATAACAGAGTATTTTGATATGGATCTGAGCCTTCTGCACTTTATTTATGGCCTGAATGAATATCTGAATGAAGTCTGACATATGGGTAGATAGCTGTTGTGCTTTACGGGATAGCTGAATCAAATAACCATTGGTATAAAGTGAATAAATTAGCAGGTTAACATGTGGCACTACAGATGGCATCTCTTGGGAATATTCAGATAGATGGGAAATTCCAGTAAAGGAAATAATGTTGCTTAGAGTTGAACTATGGGATTTTTGGTGTTCTCCGAGCTTGGTTGTTCGCAGGTGTTTCATTATCAAATTAGGTAACATTGTAAGTGTGGATGAGCACAGGGTTTACTCTCTGTTTGTACACAGTAACTTGTCCTGCCATTTTGGGTGGGGGTGTTGTTTTCTTCTTGGTAGTTCCTTGATTAGAATACTGTTTTCTAGAATATTGATTGTCTGGTGCTAATCTTTGCTTATTTGAGTGCTGGCTGCTGGAAAGGATGAGTTCTGGTATTTATGTTTCTTAGCTTTTTATTGTCTCTTTTGAATGGTATATAAATATGCTTTGTCTCCATGTGTCTACTGATTTCTGATTTGTCAGAAAGCCAAATTTCCCAAATTTCCCTGGTATTTTTGGGTTTAGTTTTGTCTCGGATCAGTCTCCAAAAATTGGACACACCTGAACAGAAGAAAAAGAAGAAAAAAGATGCTAATAGTTTCCCAGTTGAAATTGTGGCTGTTTATATGTTGTTATTACGTTTTAGGACTGCTAGTTGATGCTCAGGGATATGTTCATGAATGTGCCAGTTGGTGTTCATGGATATTTTCTGCCTATATAGTGGTTGTTATGGTCCTTCCACTGTATATTGTAGATTACCCCCGGTTTTTGTTTTTGTTTTAAATTTGGGCTACTAGGTATTTTTTTTTTTTCATTTGCTTAGGATTTTTTTGGAAGGTGTTAGTTTGTGTGTTACAATGATATCTTGTGATTGTAATTGTTGGTTGTTTCTGAAATGTTTTTGATGTACGGGGGTGTTATTATTTTCATAGTTTGTGTTGGTTGTGCTATAAAAAATATAATCCCTAAAATAATTTTCCCATAACTGAAAAACAAGGACAAGACCTCCAGTCCCAGCTCCACCCATTCAGCTATCAAAAGATTGCACATCTTTGAAGCAAACACTTACTAATCCATGTGTAACCTTTGAAAGAAGTCCTTTTCTGTCCCTGCCATGTTTCTTTAATTGATACCTGATGGACTTGTGGCTTCTTTGCTATACTGCACAATATTTAAAATGATTTTTGCTCTCATCTAGTTTCTCCATTTCTGTTATAGTTCCATACAGAACTTTAAGATGAAAGGTTTTCATACTCTAGTTTTGGGTCTGTTTTTTCTCTGACAGTTACCCAGACTGCTTTGCACTACTGCAGAATCCACAATTTGCTCCTATCACACTTGTGCATTCACTGCAATCATTTTTAAGGTGTAGGAGTTGGAGCCCAACAAACCTGAAAACTCCTGAGTTGGGAGGTATAGGTTACATTATATTTGTGTTTTGCACCCTGTTGCACTTGGCTATACCAGGGGAAAGCAAACTTGGCTCGTCTATGACTTGTAGACTTCAACCCCCAGAATTCCTCTTCCAGTCATGTTAGCTCAGGAATGCTGGGAGTTGAAGTCCACAAGTCATACAAGAGCCAAGTTTGCCTACCCCTGGGCTATACCAATGTACACATTCATTCATTCACATTTAGACTGCTCAACTACAACCACCACAAGGTAGCTTACATTATAAAATTAAATAAAAAAGAGATAAAAATCATAAATATTTGAAATGTTTCCCAAAATGCCTGTAAGAAAAATAGACAGGGGACACCCTATTTCCAGAACTGGGTGCTAGACCAAGTTTTCAGTGATTTTCAGGATACCATCAAGATGGGAATTGTTTAGATTTTTGGGGGTATGTGTTGTATTCCAGAAGGCAGGAGCCACAACAAAGAAGGCATACTGTGTACATCATAACATGTGGACCTACTGAAGAGCCCGGAGATAATTGAAGAGATTGGAGGTATCCATTCTTCTAGTCTTACTAGATGGAAATATAGAATTGAAAAGATATGGCTCCCAGTTACCCTGGGTTAATTTTATAAAGGGCCTTATCAGTTATAACCAGCATCTTGAATAGTACTTAGAAGCCAACAAGCATAACTTGTAAACAAGTGTAGATTACAAGGCATGGATAACAAATGGGCATAATGTGATCCACTCATTATTTCCTAATCTGCTATATTCTGGATCACCTATAGCTCTGAGTGGTCTTCAGTGGCAGCCCTTATAGATGTCTTGCAGTAGCCCAGTTCTGAGATGATTAGCTTTAAGTGACAGAAGGATTATGTTTTAGGAATCGGTGTAAGTGGTACATAAGATGGATCTTGTAAAGACCCTCTTGGCCACAGCTGCCGTCTATTTCAAGCTGTTAGTTCAGGATGACCCTTTAATTGCATATCAATTTTAAATTGGGGTGTACAATCCCATCCAAGACCAAAGAGTAAAAAATCCCCAGATCTAGGAAGCCCAAATACAGCTACTTCATCTTGGCACAATTGATCCTGAGTTTGTTCCTCCCCATCCAAATCCAAGTAGCCTTCAAATACTGGTTCATGACATTGAAAGCATCACTTAACCACCTTGGGATAAAGCAGTATATTAGGCATCATGGTGTACTGGTATATTAGACTCTAAACCTTACTCATGATGACTTACTCATTTTTTTAATCTAAATGTTAAATGGGAGAGTAGAGACCATTGCACTTCAAGGCAGCCCACTAGTGCAGCCTCTATCCCCATCAACACTTACTGGAACTGGCTCCAGAGGAAAAATGGGAAACCACTGTAAGAAGTGCCTCCAACGCCGCAAACTGTGGTCAGTGGTAATGAAAGCCATTGAGAGATCAAGGAGCACAAGGATAGATGCACCATTCCAGAATGATAATCAAAGTGGGATCAATGCCATTTGGACACTACATTCTGATCTAAAACCCAATCAAAGTGGTCGCCATGATGCAAAAAAGATGCTGAAATTCTAGAAAGAGTGCAGAAAAGAGCAACAAAGATGATTAGGGGACTGGAGGCTAAAACATATAAAGAACAGTTACTGGAACTGGGTATGTCTAATGTGATGAAAAGGACTGGGTGACAGCATAGCAATGTTCCAATATCTCAGGGGCTGCCACAAAGAGAGGAACTCAACTTATTCTCCAAAGTACCTGACGGCAGGACAAGAAGCAATGGATGGAAACTAATCAAGGAAAGAAGCAACCTAGAACCAAGGAGAAATTTCCTGACAGTTAGAACAATTAATCAGTGGAACAATTCGTCTCCAGAGGTTGCAAATGCTTCAACACTGGAAGTTTTTAAGAAGAGTTTGGATAACCATTTGTCTCAAGTGGTGCAGGGTTTTCTGCCTAAGCAGGGGGTTGGGCTGGGAGATCTCCAAGGTCCCTTCCAACTCTGTTAATCTATTCTATTCTATAAATAGAATAATATAAATTCTATTTTCTATAAATTCTATTTTCATCTGTTTTAATGTTCAGAAGTGTTTACTTTTCTGACTACATTATGGCATCTTTATTGAACAGAATAGTGCTGAAAATGATTTTGGGGCATAAATCATAGCATAATTTCCAAGGTAAATCACATCTCTGCACTCCATTACTCCTTGTCCCAAGAGGTAACATCATTCTGTGCACATAACTGGAAGAGTTACAGCTTCATTCATCAAAATGAGAAAGCCTTTGGTGATCAGTCAAACTGATTCAATGGCTCTCTAAAATGCTTCCCCAGCTTTATTTTGTAAAAAAACAGGCAATGTTTTTTAACTGAACATTCAGATATTTCAATTTAAAGCAGAAAATATGTAAACTATATTTCTCTATGTGCACATTTGTTTTTCGGACAAGATTGCTCAAATCACCACTCAGCCTTCAAGGTCACAGAGCAACAATTTTGGCCCAATCAGTATGTCATTCCCTAATCTGCTTTGTGAAGCTGTGGTTACGACAGTTTTGGCAAGATTAAAGTGATGAGAAGACAGAAAGTGAAGTAGGAATGAAAGCTGTTCCAAAGATAACATTTCCCGTATGATGGCATCCTGTACACTGCATTAAAAATATGCTTTATTTTTTTTTCTAAAGAATAGGCAAAAGATTTTATGCGACTCACTTACGATTTGCCCCGTATTAACTTTATGAGAATGATTACCACAAAGAATAAAATCTGAAGCAAACTTGAATAATAGTCTTCATTACGAGCGCATGCGAGGGAGTTCAGAGAATGGATTTGGCCCAGCAGGCTCTGACTCAAAGCCAGCTAGGGCTGTAGAGAACTGAGAACATGAGAAGATTTTGCATGGAATCCCAACTCAGTATCTCTGCTCATATTTAGGAGCTTATGCACCTATTTTATTACGTGCACAATGCACAATTTTCACAGTTGCCTGCTGTATGGCCTGCAGCTCCCTCACACGACTTTTATTCCTCAAACACACACTTTTATTGTGTCAATGACCATATGTTGGGAAAGGCCTGTTGCAAAAGGGATCACAAAACCAAAATGATTAAAACGAATAAATATAAAATGAATGAATGGCGAATAATTAAATATTGTAATGACTTTATTTGTGAAGGGTTGGTTTTTTTTACTTTCCCACCCACAATGCTTATTCTTTCATACATGTAGTCTCCCATAGATATGCAAATGTGCTTCATGAATGGAAGAGATAACAAAGAGAAAAATAGGTATCAATGTGATGGGTTTGCTACTAGTTGAAAAAAAAAACTGGGGGAAGATAAGGATGTTGGGCAGGCTGCAAGCTGTGCACATAAACAATACTCTGCAGAACTTTTTATCTCTTCTAAGGAAGACAAATTGGTAAAAGAGAATTCTCCCTCATTTAGCCCAATCTCTGGCCAAAGATACAAAACCAGCAAGTGAATAGTAAGAGAGTTATTACGGTACTAAAGCAGTTTCCTCATCAAGAAACCTGTCAAAATGTCCAGTCATCTCAGGAAAAAAAAAAATAGTTCTTTGACTTTTGCACCAGCCTTTGACCTTTTATAGCTTCAATAAAATTAGTGCAGAAATCAGAACTGATGGGCTGAATAAGTTACAAAAAAGTTTGAGGCAGCTAAAAACTAAAACAACGAAGCTGCAAAACATGTGCCATCTGAACTGCAAATGATGCTGATGCAGTAATGTTAGAGAACAGGTTTTCCCCTTTACGCTTATGTTATGCCATCAATCCATTACTACAGTGGTTGTCAATGTTTTCTTCACTATGGATCCCCTTTAAATATCTTTTGTGGGCATAGACTGCAGACCAAGACGTAACTCAAGCTTTAAATCATAACTGAAGTATTTTCTTAGTTGATATATGTTAGACAAATTATATGTATATATTGGATATATTGAATATATATTTTTCTCTTTTTCTTTCTTTTCTTTGTTCTAGATATTTTAAGATAGTAATGGGCAATGAGAAGATAGTTGGAAATTTGTTTGTGGAAATTTGTGAATGTGTGTACGATGTTTTTGACTTAGTTTTTTTTTTACTTCTGTATTTGATTTTAACCAATAAAAAATAAAACTTTTATTATTATTAAAATTTTTTTTAAAATCATAACGTTTCTTCAAGTCTTCACGGATCCCCTATGACAAAATTGTTCCTCCCCGCAGGGGTCCACTAACCCCTGATTGAGAATCACTGCATTACTAAAACTGAACCTAAAAAATGGAGTACTTAAAAAATTAAAAATAATTTTTAAAAAATGGAAACAAAAGCCTACAATAGGGGGGAAAATGCTAGAGTTCTGATTATCCAGTGAAAGAGATTCACTGAAATTTGATTTACACATATTGATTGAATAAGCGTGCAGACACCTAAGGAAGGATTGGGCTAAGAGATGAAAATAAAGCTTTTCCAGTGATTCATGGCCAGAAGGAATTTTGGCTCAGTCACAAATAATTTATACTCATCTTTGCCACAAGCATATAATCCCTCAGATCAAAGGCTTAGTTTATTTGTTTCTATGCCATGTCTATTAAAAGAGCTGTTTAATTAATAAAAACGAATAGGCTTATTTCTATCCTATGGTCTCTGGGTCAGAAATTCACTAGGAGCTGCACCAGTTTCCAGTAGGTTTCTATATACAGTTTAGTCAATTGCCATCTATAGGAAACTATAGAGATGGTGCCCAAGCTATCTTATCATGGCCTTTCCCTAGTAGAGTGTATATATATATATATATATTGGGGATAATTAGGAAACACTACCTAAGGTCATTACCTACTTAACTACTACTACTATGTTAGTGAATGAGCATTCTCTGTAACTGTTCCCCACCTTTGGACAGAGCTTGTTCTGTGAAGATTTAAGATTTATTGAAACTTATATGCCAACCTTCTCTTGAAGGACTCAGGGCGGCTCACAACAATTAAAAAACATCAAAATACAAAATTTAAAAAGAAATTAAACACTAATTCAATAAATCTTACATAATTAAATTAACTAAAAACCACAAAGACAATTAAAACCCAATTAAAACCCAAAGACAATCCAGACCGGCCTGCTGAAATAACCAGGTCTTTAGGTCACGGCAGAAGGACTGGAGGTTGGGGGCTGTCCGGAGCCCGAGGGGCAATTCATTCCAGAGGGTCAGTGCGCCCACAGAGAAGGCTCTCCCCCTGGGGGTCGCCAGCCAACATTGTTTGGCTGATGACACCCTGAGGAGGCCGACTGTGAGAGCGCACAGGGTGATGGGAGTCTGTTACTGGCAGAAGGTGTTCCTGCAAGTACCCTGGGCCTATGCCATATAGGGCTTTATAGGTGATGACCAGCAACTTGAAGCACACACGGAAGACAACCGGTAACCAATGCAGCTCACGCAGGAGGGGCATAACATGGGAGCATTGAGACACTCCCATCACCACCCCTGCGGCCGCATTTTGCACCAGCTGGAAGGCTCTTACTTTTGATTAGCCATTGAAAACTTGCCTTTCCTAGAAGCCTTTGATGATTAATTATAACCTGCCAAACAAATTGTACATATTGTATAATCACTCTCTGGAGAAATCTATAATGCTGGGAAAGGTAGAAAGAAAGAGGAGATGAGAAATATCGGCAGCAAAGTGGGTGGATTCAATTTCAAGGGCAATTGGTACACTGTTGGAAAATCCAAAGGATCAGATTCAAATCATCCTGGACAAAATTGGTCTGTGATATTGACAGCTTTGCTGCACATAATCAATGGCAAATTTTAACTCATTAATTTCAGCGCTTAACTTGGGAAATTACATTTTAGATTCTGCTTTCTTAAAATTATTTTGTACCATGTTTATTGGTAAGTTCCATAAGCTGCTTAAAATCTGTTAGTTTTTCTGGTAATGGGCAACTGACATTAATAAACAAACAAGAGAGAAACCCAAGGATGTTACTTTGCTAATATTTTCATCTCAAGCAGATGTTTCCATGTTTAAGAAGGGAAATCTTCTGTTGGATTCTCTGTCTAGGATTCTCTGGCATCCAAGGCTGGCTGTTTCTGATAGCTAAAATGTCATTGCTGTGCTGGTATTAAAAAAGACCCTGTAAAGTTGGCATAATGGAGTACTTAAAAATTTCTTTCCGCCCCCATACATTTTGTCAAGCCAGAGGGGTGCAATAGTTAATAGGGCCATGGGAGGTGGGTAACTTTTGTCTTGATGAGAATTCTGGGTTCCATGGGGACAACATGACTCTTTAACTCCAGGGGGAAAAAGAAAGTGTTTGCTTCAAATTTTCAAACGAAGACCCATGGATTACAGTGTCCACAATGTCATTTATTTTCCTTCAGGAACCTTTCAGGAACAAACTAGAGAGGTTTCCAGAAGTTCTCTTCTAAGTCTAGAACTGTTGGAGAAAGTCATGGAGGAGGGAGATATTGCAGAATGAAGCAAAAATATTCCATTTCATTCCAAGAAGCGAAGAAGATATTATATTTCAGCTCCAGCAGCTTCACCTTTTCCCTGAAACCTTTGTTGAAACTCCACCTTGAAAATTCTTTCAGACTTGATAATTAGTCTAACTTTATTTCCTCTGATGGATTGGACTTAAAAAGTGACTATTCTTCCTACATTTCTAACCTGCCAATCTGCAGGTAATAATCAGCATACTTGGGCATGCTGGCCAAGTTTTTGGTGAAAGATGTGACAGTGGATTAAAAAAAAAACTTTTCAGTCAGGGATTCTTGAAAGATGAGTTAGTCAGAAATTAAGGACAAAATTATGTATTTATATGTGGAACTCTCTAGGTAAAGAAACATTGTTAGGATACTATCAGAGGCTCTCCTTCCCTGAAAAAAATCATTTCCCTATCAACTTTTACTTCTTAACAATATTGGTTTATGGGAAATACAGTATTGCCTCAATGTGGGATTTATCTACTTTGTATGTTGATTAGGGAGTTTTTACTAAGTGAAACAACAGGCAGGAGAGAATATTCTACTTTCTGTTCATCAGCATTTATTTTATAAATGATCACTTCCCATCAGTCTTATTTTTTCTTTTCTGTGTAAAGTCAGATTTGATGGCCTGAAAATGTCAGTAAGTGTATCTTGGAGGACAGCAGTGATGATCAGATATTTGTTTTTATTCTTCTGCGCCACGCTAAGCTACATCTGCACCTTTTGTCTTATTTTATGATGACATTTATTTGGCAACGCGGAACTGCCCACCGTGAGAAATTTATCAGTTGCCAAAGAATATTGCAGAATGCTGATTGATGCCTATTTGAAACATTGCTGCTATGGATTCTACAAGATGGATTCCCTTTTTCCCTTGCAGATGTGATTCATCACCGAAAACTGTCCTGATCTGACACCCGTCTGTCATTTATTTGGAATATTAGCTGGAAGATAAGACTGAGTGGATAAAGCATTAGGAAATATATTCTCTTCTCCATGTGGAAGCATATCTGTAATGTCATGCTTGAAAACAATTCAGTACTAAGTTACACATCAATGGCACATTGTCTCATTAAGTGTATAAATCATAAATTAAATGCTGGAAATTTAATACATTGTTATTTTGTTTGCAGTTACAGATATCAGCATGATACAAGGAAATGATGTGCAAGGAGTATGCAAGTTCAGAAATGAAGGAATTAACAAACTTAATTTGAATTAGAGATGAGAATGACAATGCAGCCAATGATTCTCTAAGAGATTCTCTTGCCTTTCTAATACTTGGGATGAAAAATATAGAGGGTAATAGCAATAGCAATAGATTTGATTTATATACTGCTTATCAGTGCTTTCAAGCCTCTCTAAGAGGTTTACAGTCAGCCTATTTCCCCCAGCAATCTGGGTCCTCATTTTACCCACCTCGGAAGGATGGAAGGCTGAGTCAACCTGGAGCCTGGTGAGATCTGAACTGCCTAATGGCAGGCAGCTGCCAGCTAAGTACTACATACAGCACTCTACTCACTGCACCACCGCAGCTCCTAGTTAGGGTAGTTAATAAACATATAGAATTGATCTTGGGGAAAGATAGGAGGAAAATCAATTTTTCCCAGGCATCTCCTCCACTGAGACATTTATTTGTCAGTCCAAAAGACTGATGGAAATAAAAGCAGCACAGATTGCATCTGCAAGGATGAATGTCCACAATTAAGTGGAACCCCCCCCCCCATTTCTGGCCATAGACTAAATACAGTCAGTATTACTGAAACAGAATGAATGTGCTTATAGATAGAAGATGAAGTTTTCCTTATTATTCCAAAGATAATGAGCATTATTGGAAGACATTTCCTTGCTTTATACTTATTTATTTATTTATTTATTTATTTATTTATTTATTTATTTATTTATTTATTTTTGATTGATTGATTGATTATATTGCCTGCCCAACTTACCATAGGGCAGGGGTGTCAAACTCACATCATCGTGGTGTCATCACATGATATATTGGGACCATTTCTCCCTCCACTAAACTGGGTGTGGGCAGGGCCAGCCCGTGACGCATCCAGCCCACGGGCCATGAGTTTGATGCCCTTGCCATAGGGTAACTGTGGCTGGCTTACAGTTACATCTTAGTTAAAACAAAAATGCTAAAATCAAACCTTAAAACTAAAGACACATAGGGAGGGTGGGGGAGAGGTGGGATCTATTATTACTCAATCAACCACCACCATTGTGCTGTTACCCAACTGGGGCTCAAAGCCGACTGGCAAAGCCACGTCTTTAGCTTTGATGAAAAGATAGGAGTGTTGAGGCCAACCTCACATGGGGGGGGGAGGGGGACAGGATGTTCCAGAGGGTGAGAGCAACAGCAGAGAAGGCCCTCCTCCAGGACCCCACCAGTCGGAATAATAGGAATAATCGAAAGCCCTATAGGCATAGCAACAGAGGTGGTATTCAGCTAGTTCCAACAGGTTCCGGAGAACTGGGCTGAGGGAGGGTGG
>JANHFR010000801.1:64549-77989 GCA_032468015.1 Mimophis mahfalensis | reverse complement strand
ATCCTTCTGAGGTAGGTAAACCAGATTGTTGGGGGCAATAAATTGACTTTGTAAGTCAATAAGCTGACTTTGTAAAACACCGCTTTAATAAGCACTCAATACAAAGGATGAAGGCAATTGCTAAATGTACTGTAAGCCGCCCTGAGTCTTTGGAGAAGGGCAGCCTATAAATAGAAATTTTTTAAAAAAATGCCACAGAACGCACAGTCTGCCTCCGCGATGGAAGGACGCTCTCCTTCAGGTGTTTTCTCTCTTGAGATTCCTTTGTCTTCAGGAAGTTTGGTTGTGAACTGAGGATTTATTTGTGAACCAAGTCAAACATTTAGCTGATTCTTTGGTTGTAAACTGAACTGGTTGTGAACTGAAGTGTTTGTGAACCGAGGTTCCACTGTACCCTTACAACTCTTTAAATTATTGTCACTTTCTGGGACTGTGTGTGGGTGTGCAACGAAGGTCCACAGTTAACCTACAAATGTTAACTGACTGACACACGTTTCATCATTCTCGGCAAGCTTTCCTTCCAGCTCTTGTTAGCTCTTTCCTCTCCCTCCATTCTAGAAGCAAACAGCAGTCTGGAGCGAATCCAAAGGAGAAGCAAAGCAATTTAAGGCAATTTGTTTGGTGTCCCAAGGCATAAATAATGTTAAGACAATATGGGTTTGGCTGGGACCTGGCCTGTCAGAGATATCTGGTCCAGATTTACATCTCTGCAGCTTAGGAAAACTCCTGTCTTGAACAACTGAGATAGACTGCAGCAATGAGCACAATATTGGATTTCAATAAGGGGCAAATGCTTTTTCAAGCTGTGGTGTGCTTGGCAATCAGGGAAATGGGGCTAAATCAATGCTAGCATTGTAGGGGTGGATTGTGATAGAGACTGCTGCAAAGTCTGTGCTCACTCTGACTTAGGAAAACCTCACAAATGATTTTTCTGGAAGTTAGACTCTTTTTTCTTAGCATGCTGTGCTAATTCTTTTTCTTTGTCCTTTCTTTTTCCCTCGTTCTGTACCTCAGCTAGTATCTTTACAACTCTTTTGCTGGCTATGAATTGTGATGTTTACTTTTATATAATTCTATACTACTTTTGCCTTTTATAGTTATAGTTGCTAATTGTCCCAGACAAGTACTCAATTTTATATTTTTACATGATGGATATTCATACATTCAAGTCCCAACAATGACAAATCAGGAATTTAGAGAGCTTTTCCTTCCAAATTAATCTTCCTTTGGCTTCATAGACTCCTATCAATTTAAAAGTGCCACAAAAGTTCTCCAAAGACAATTCTGAAAATGAATCAAAATGCGAGAGGGAGAGAGAGAGGGAGTGGGAGAGGGAGAGGGAGGGGATATATCTCAAAAACCACTGATTTTGATATATACTACTGGATGAGGTTAGATTTATCCTGGTTGGGACTCATTATACAGACAGATGCTTCTATGGATTTTCAGTCGTCTACCAGAAATCAAACTCAGAGGTCATTTTATACTTGTGGCTCATTAATCAGATTTGATTTTAACATTAAAATGTGCCTGAAAATTTCATCCCTTGGTTCAATCCAGGATGACTTGGATCACTTCTTAAACTCCAGGTCAGGTTCCTAAGTGAATCTTTTTTTAAAAAAAATATCCATTTATATGCTACTCTTTTCCAGAGACTCAGGGCGGCTTACAACCTCTTGAAACATTAGCCTTCATTCTTTGTATATACCTGCTAATTAGGTCAGTCCCCCCTGCCACCCAAGCGGTGTTTTACAAAGTCAGCTTAATGCCCCCAACAATCTGGGTCCTCAGTTTACCTAGCTCAAAAGGATGGAAGGCTGAGTCAACCTTGAGCCTGGTGAGTTTTGAACTCACCTTAATTGCAGGCAGCTGGCAGCTAAGTGCTACTTAACAGCACTTAGTCTGCTGCACCCATGGGGCAGATCTTATCAACGTAATAACATTGTTTCAAAATCCTAGGCCTCGTTTATAGAGCTACAAATTTCTAATTGCCATTGAGATGATGTTTGCTATTTTATACCAATTACTCCATTCTACACTGCCAAATTCCAAGGCAGAACCCCCCCCCCCCAAAAAAAAAGAAAAGAAAAGAAAAGAAAAGAAAGCTGGGTAAATAAAAACCTGCAGACTCTTATACAATTTCCATGGCTCAGAAACAGGAGTGGTTTAGTGCAAGGGTATCAAACTCAATTTCATTGAGGGCTGCATCAAGGTTGTGTTTGAATTTGTTGGGCCAGGGTGGTCACGGCCAGCTTGATGTCACACTTGTTGGGGGTGCCTGTGATGGCCCAAGTAGTGCTCTGCCAGCAAAAACAGGCTCCCAAGCTCAATTTTCAGCTGACACAGCCTCCTGGAACTCTCTGCTAGTGAAAATGGAGCTCGCAGGGGTCCCATGCAGCCCTCCCAAGCTCCACTTTCATTGGTAGATGCACTGTGGGCTGGTCCTTTGTTATTTCTAGGGCGGCCCCGTGGGCCAGATCTAAACCCCCCATGGGCTGCATCCAGCCCACAGGCCTTGAGTTTGACATCCCTGGTTTAGTGGATTGAGAATGATTTGGATTCCAATTTAATCTCAGAGTGATTGTCATTATCTTTCCATCATTACCAACTTTATAGGATTGTCACTGAGTGTCTAAAAAAGGGGTGATCCCTAGGCTACACAATGCCTTGAGTTCCAGAAGGAAAAGCATAATATAAATGTAACTTAGTATCACTTTGGGCAACATGATTTATAATTAAGAACTAATTATTCCCAGGAAATTACTAAATCCCTACAAGTGTAGTGTAATTCTCCTTAGGTGCATAATTCAAATGGGTATGCTGCATGGAAAAGTAACTGCCATCTTCCCATTCTGTTCATAGCAAAGGATAAGGACAAAGTGTTGAATAAATAGTAAGTCAAAACAGATAAATACAAAGATTTGAAGGATCCATTCCTAATTTAAATTACCCACTGATTTGCCATTTTGGACTGGCATGTCTTTGACAAAATTCCAAGCTTTTGCCCTGCCAAATTATCTATTTATGGTTGAGTTTTTCTCATGTAAACTGCTTTAAATCCCTTGTCTTCTATCCTGTGGCCAAATGACAGATTAGGGAATTTGAAATACGATCTCTCTCTTGGCAGGAGAATTGATTGATGAAAAAATTCTCACACATTTGGGGATGTTTTCACCCTGCTTCACTTTCAGACTTGGCTTATCTACTTTATTCACAAACATTCCCACGAGACTTGATTTGTTATGCCACCTTATTTGTGTGAAATTATTCTCTTGAGCTTGTTAGCTCTACTTGCGCCCCACTGTGGAGCTGTTCTCCTAAAACAGCAAAATGTCATGGATGCTATTTTTTTCCTAGGGTTCTCCTCCCTTGCATATGTATTTTTTAAAGCCCTTCTCATAATGCTTAAACAACTGTGATGCATGTGAAACAACCTGATGAAAAGAAAGAGAATGTGTCAGGGCATTAATTATAATTACAGCAACTTGTATAGTTAACCCGAGAAATGAATTAATCAGTTCCATTGTAGCTTGTTTTCCTTTGCTCTTGCCTTGGGATAGGGTAAACAGCCTGAGCTGAAAGCAAGCACCATAAATTCTGAAAACTAACAGGAAAGGTTTTTAACATTCTATGTTGGAAAATACATATTAATGGAGGGCATGTCCCATTAATTAGCAAAGAAAAAAATCCTATGCAGAATATTCCATCCTGCCATTTGTGACTGATAGCCACCAAGAGCATCCTGAAAGCAAGTCAAAATGATGGGTATGATTGGGTAGCTGAAGCCTTAACTCTTAACATGCATCACAAATGTAGCATAAAAAGGAGCAGGGCTTAATTGTCTGGTTGCACCTGCCATTTTGATCTTATTCAACCACTCAATTCTTGCCCCTGGAGGCCCCACTCAGTTGATTTTTAAAAATTTCTATTTATATGCCACCCTTCTACAAAGACTCAGGGCGGCTTACAATACACTCATAGCAATGAGCAAGTTCTTGCCACACAACCCCTGCAAAGCCTCACACATGACACCTGTCCAATAAAAGGTTACCCAGCTTCAATAAGTTCAATCAATCAATCAATCAATCAATCAATCAATCAAGCTTTCCCATAGAGCAAAGGCAGTGAACATTTCTGCAGATAATCATTCAGGGACTGCTTTTCATCAGTAAGTCAGCCAAACCCAGCATGACCGGAGCCAAAGATTAAAGTATTCAGTTTCTTCCTCCCTGCCACTCCTTTGTTTCTGTTATTTTTTTCTTTTTCATGTTATGACATTGTCTTGCATCCTTTCCCCTTTTACTCCTTTTCCTCCAGCCCAGCGAGAAAATGAGAAAGGCATACGTTGTTTTTGTAGGAAACTGTAAGGAGTATCTGTAGTGGGTTTGAGAAGATAGGAGAACCACTTGCACTACTGAGCTACCACTCATTGGAAACTGAATTGTTGGACAACAAAAGTCAATTATAGGGTTTCAAGTAATAACTCCATAGAAAGAAGAACTCCAAGGCAAGCAAGTTCCTCAAAGAACAATTTTATTGGAGATATATTGGCACAAACTGGTGAAAACAGACTCTCAAAGTTCCCACAGTCTTCACTTGATTAAAAAGTGAAAGTTTCCCTTTCTCCAAACAGTCACATTGTCCAATCAAGGCGCTGGCTGGTCGCTTAGTAACCAGAGTCCTCCTCTCCCCAGTCACCTGTTGGAATGTCCTCGGTTCCCACAGGAAACTCTTTTGTATTGGCTACAAATTCCCATCCAGCTATGTTCCCCCTCCATATTCCCTTTTTGTGGCAACCCTGAAGCCTCCAAAATGGCCCTAGTCGGGTTCACTTCAGAGTTGACATCAACATTTATGTTGAGGAAAAAAAAATCCTTAGAGTGGAAAACTTTATTAGAAAACGTTGAAAGGTAGGGTGACATTTGGCAAAGTCAAAGACAATGCAAAAGAATTGGGTTGGTGGAGCCTCAGTTACAATTTCAGGATGGGAAATTTTATGCACCTGGAACTTCTTTTTATTCAATCTACTTTCCAGAATTAGTAAGCCCTTCATAATTTCCCTTTGATCTGCCATAGTTTAAGGGAAAGATTTCTTGCCAACTTTAGCCCTATTTTTTTTTCTCCAGAATTGTGTCCAGTTTTTCACAGCTGCCATTTCTGCCCTTAAAGTTCACTGAAAAGAATCCGTCTCTGCTAGATCATTACTAGGGTTACAAATGGTGCACTTTTATTTTATGATTCTTTCATCATAACATAAAAATCTAGTAATAACTGTTATTAAAACATTTTTGATTAGAACTGAACCTGTAAATTTATTACAGGAAATGGAAGAGATCAGAGGGTTCTGAAATAAAATGGGATTTGATCTATATTCTAGGCCAGGGGTCTGCAAACTTAAACACTCAAAGAGACATTTGGACCCATTTCCCACAGAAAAGAAAACACTGGGAGCCAATAATTTAACAACTGGTATGACTGGGTGGCGTGGCCAACTCACATCCCTTATTCCCACCCAGTTGCCTCCTGCTCTGGAATATGGAGGGAGTCTCCATCCACACCATCACCCTTACTTTCTCAGGCCAAGTGAGGAGTGACGGGGAGGGGAGGGCAGGGGAGAGCAGGGGCCAGTCAGTGGTGGCATCAGCTGACAGGGAGCTGCAGCAGAGGGCTGAAAGAGATGCATGTGGGTCTAGAGCCATAGTTTGCAGACCCCTATTCTAGGCTATATTAGAAAAAACTTTGTACTTTATACCAAAAAGAAATATCAGGAATCAGATAAGCCACCCCATTGCAATATTCTATGTCACCAGAGTGTTATGTTTAGAAACAGTGCTGTTCATGCCACCTGTTTTAATCCCACAATAAGCCTTTCTTCGTTTATTGACTACTGTATAACAGGAGAATACTCAACAACACCCTTAAAAATGGATCAGCACCTTACATCTTCCAAATTGGCTGAAGCCAAGAGCTATTGGATTTGTCTTCCCCAATCCGGTGTCACTTCAACCTGACCTGTCACAGTGATTTTATCTGGAGGATAATGGGGAAGGGTCATCAGACATCTCAGATTGAGGAAGACAGCAATGAGCTGTTGCTTTGACTATGATATGCCAAACATATTGATGAGCTTACATAAAGAAGTTACTGTAAAAGGAGTCAGATCCTTCCCCTCAATAAGAGTATGCACTAAAACTTGATTTGATTGAACAACAGAGAAAAATAAGTCAGGAGAAGATTGTATGATCATTACTCATATTTTAAGGTTAAGTTGTACAGAGGCATTTTGACATTATTTCTAAACACCAAGGGACCCAATCAAAATTCTAAAGGGAATAAATTCATGGTTAGGAATAAAAGCTATCTTGAACTGAAAGGTCTCTCATTCTTCAATAGCTCTCCATCGATTATGTTCAAGAACTGAGACAATTCATTCCTACCCTTGCCCTAGGATATTTGAAAATGTAGTTAAGTAAGGGTTGATTTGTTTTTTGAAACTTGTAACTATGTTGTGCTTGTGGATAGTTCTCAAAAGGATGATTTTCTAAAGGTAACTGGACTTTGTTTTTCCTTGAAGATGTTTCCCATCTCATCCAAGAAGCTTCTTCATTTCTGACTGAAAAAGCACCATTGGGTGCTTCAGAACTGGATGACTGAGAGAGACCCTGGATCTCCAAAAACATTGTGGATAGTTCAATTATACCTTGAAAAGAATTGCTTACCTCATGAGAATATGGGCATTCAGTGAATTTGGCTGGTGAAGAGATTTATTTAATTTGCCCTAAAAATGGCAGGTGTTTTCAGGATTGTATAAATGTTAGTCTAGGAAATGAACATTCTACAACGCAGTTATGCCTAACACAAACCTCTACCTTGTTTTCTTATTATGTTTCATTTATTCTATTACTGCCAATTATAGGAAAAGGGCAAGTAGCAGTCCAGTATATTGAAGGTCCTCTAATAGTTATAAAACTTACTCAGTGACCTATCTATATTTTGTAGTTGTAGCCGGTCTTTCTAACACTTTCGAATGCAAATTCACTTGAAGGATTAAAAACTTCTTTTTAATCAGTAAATATTCTCAAGAAACCGAATTATGCTGCTATCACTGCCACTAAAAAGTAGGCTGTTTGTGTAAACACAGCACATAAACCCTAGCTAGCTGGGGTTTTATCTTATCAGGCCATATTTCCAACTGTATCTTTTTTTATATGAAATAAAGACTTCACTCCATGAAAGAGAAATATCTAATTATACAGATGCTAAAACCAGCATGCTGATTTCATGGTGACTGCACCAGATAAAGAAGAGGAAGACTGGGTTTATTAGTTCCAAATCTGGCAAATAAAATTAAAAAGAAATACCAAAGGCATCAGCACTTACTGGTGCTGAAAAGCCAATAGCGTGTATTTGATTTTATGCATTCCACAAGCCTGAGGTTCCTTTTGCTTCTAAACAATGTAACATCAGCTTTGTTGTATGGTTAGCAGTCTGAAAAATGGCAAAGCTATTGAAATTCTCTGGCTGTCCTTACATAGCAAGATGTTCTCAGCAGAGAGTGACAAGTCATCAACATCAGTGTAACGTCCTGCGTTGCCATCTGCACAAGCAATCATTTTATAGTTGCCAGTTACTTTAACACTTCTTAATCAGGTATCTTAAATTCGACTCAAATCAATAGCCCAGAGCAGCACAAGAAATCAGAGCAGCCTAATCAGCCTCTGGGATGGATCCTTTCATTCAATAGTGGCTGGTTTCCACTGAGCTAATCTGGCAACGGGCAGGTCCAAGCCCAAAGGTTGGTTGAGTAATCCATACTCCTTCACTTTTAGTTTCATCCTTTAGACATGCCATTCTCTTTATTTCCTTTTGACAATATCTTTCAGTGTAGGATTACTGTAAGTACCAGAATGGCCTCTGTGGGGCATAATTTTCAAGCTGGGGGATTTCCAGATGGCCTTTCGATGATCTCATTCTGTTCCCATGATAAAGTTGTCTTGAGAAGCACTGTGTTTATCTAACAGGATGTAAGGTGGCCCCTCAATATCTATCTGTTACCAGGACAACAGAGCTACTTTCCCAGGCTTGGATGGCACCTATGTATGATGTAATATGTACTGTATAATCACCTCTTGCCATTGGTTAAGTGGGAGGGCCGAGTGGGAGGGCCGAGAGTGAACTTCCTACTATACTCTCATCTTCATCTTTGTCTTCACTATGCTTCACTTCACTTCACTTCGTCTTTACTTCTGGCCCTTTACTTTAGCTCATCTCTTAGCTCTGCTCTTGATCCTCCATCTTTGGGCCTCTACCCTCATCACTTTGCTTCTGATGCTCTCCCATTGGTAAACTGCCAAAAGTCTGTCTTTATTTACAACATTTCAGCCTTGCAACAATATGAATTATGAAAATGCCATTGATAAAACCAGCCAGAGAATGATATAAAGAGTGTGTGTCTAAAAACTTTGCTAAAGCAAAATCCATCTGGCTTCTCCTTGGGAAAACTTTCCAGAGTCTCTATAAGTAGATAGAATCTGCTTAAGTCTCAGTGGAGATAGGAGGAAGTGTGGGGAGGCAAAGTGAAAGTATAATGTAGAGATTTAAGAGGGAACAACCCCGAAATTGAAATCTAGCCTGAAAATTTTGTTTTCCCTGCATGGATGGGAAAAATAGGAAGCAGGCAAATGACCTATCAGGTTTTGCAGGGGCCAAAACCATTATTGAACATTACCATTAACGAGCATTATGGTAAGTTTTTGCTAATGCAGTGTGCGTGCACATGTGTGTTTGGTGTGCATGCGCATGCCAATTGCGTGATCACCAATTGTTAGATGGTTGAAACCCACCCCTGGATGACATTCTCTCTCACATTCCCTTTCCTGGATGGAGAAGCAAGCCCTTTTCTTCCAACACTTGAAAAGAAACTGCTTACATCGAACTACAATACCTTTAACACCATTAAACAACAATATCTGCTTATCCCAGTTCCTTGAGACGGACTCAATAGATGGATAAAAAATGACATGTCCAGTCTAAATGTCTGGTTGACAGTGCGACCAACCATCATAATTTAATAAATAAAAAATTGATAGGTGATTTTTTTTCAGAGAAAATTACACTCGAGATAGGTCAGGGAATTCAGTAAGACCCTGTGCTACTAGTAGATTTCAGGGCATAGTTTTACAAAGGGAGAATGTTGCTGCTAATTATATGTTATCTCAACAGAGCACAAAGGAGGAAGATTAAAGTCTGTATTTCAGTTAGGTGCCCCAGTCTCCAGAGGGTGTAACATTACTGCATTAGAAGTAGATGTAGAAAAGGGATGCTACTAACACCTAAAATGTTTACATGGAACCATTAAACACACTCGCTTCCCATATTAGCACTCCATTAAAATAAATGATTAGGCAGAGATCTTGAACTAAGCTATCTGTAAAAATGAAGACCTGGGTAATGATGCAGAAGTAGTATCTCTTCTACAGTAATAGCACCATCATTCATAGCTGGAAGCAGAAGCAAGCAATTGTAAATCAAGTGTTGAAACTTGCAGCTCCTGATCAAATGCTTATTTCAAGTCTGCCTAGTCCTTAAATGTTGAACAACCTTAGCCTTTTAATTGGGTTACTTATTATAGAAGCTTGTTGGATCTAGTCTTGAATCTACTATTTCCAATGACTTGGACCATATATTCTATCAACTTAGGTTGAATAATAGGGTTATCATTCAGGGACAGTGGGATTCAAAACAACATATAACATGGTAAGATGGTGGCTGGATTCCCATCAGTGCTAGTTATAGATTTTATTTTCTTTGTTGGGTGTGTTTTTAACTAAAGTTAGCATTACCAGTGTGAAATGGGCAGTCATATATGGTACATTGAACACAATAAATAAATATATGCACCACAAACTCTCCAAATAATTTTAGCTAATATGCTTCACAGAGTCCACTAAAAAGAGAAGACAGTGAAGTAATATGTGGAATCCTGTAGTCCAGGGAGATTTTTCCAGAGAGTACAAGATTTCAGCCTAAATACTCATGAATTATATTGTTGCACATTTTCTGCTGGTAGATACTGCTTCCAAAAACAGTGGATTTAACAGTCTGACATAATACCTTAACTTTAAGTCTCCATAGATTATCTGGCCCATTCAAGCCCATAGTTAAACTGGAAGCAAGCAACCAGAGTAAAAGGGAAGGAGCCTTGATTAAGGCTTCATAAACTAGATTATATTCAAAGGTATTAAGTTCTCCATTCTTAAATTAAATTAAATGGCAGTCAGGTTTATTGCAGCCAAACAGTCTGGAACATCCAAGATGATCTGAGTTTCAGTTCAGCTGGGCCACAGTTCGTGTCAGGCTGTATTTTCAAACCACAATTTGTTCTAAAGAAAACCCATTTCTCATTGAGCACCTTATGATATAGAGATAACAATGATGGAAACCATGAAAGAAAATTTTTAGTGGAATAATAAAATGAAAGAAAGTGCCAATGAGAAGAAAAAAATAATTTACAAGAATGATTGCTGCGAAAAAATAAAAATCAGAGAAAGAAATTGCCCAACGTGTAGAGAAACAAACCAATAATTGTGCAACATGTTGCCAAAGAGTGAAAAGAATGACTTAGACAGCATACCAGAGAAATGGTGAAATACATATGGACATGATTTATTTATGGTGTGGCCTCAAACCTCAATCATATACAAAGATTGCATCTGTGCCTGATGTCTGGAAAAATGTTACAATTTTCCATGAATACAAAGGGTCAAATGAACACAACTTGCATGGTGGAATTTATTTTCTAGATGTGCCTGAGATAGTGGTGAGCAGAATTCTGGTTGAAAGGCTATGAAAGATGATGGTGAATAAAAGTTGAGAAGTTTCATGCAGCTTTATGTCAGACAGGGAACATTCAGATCAGATTTTGACTTGTAAGCAGATCATTCAGAAATGGATAAATGCAAGAAAGAGAGTTGGTTATTCAGCTCTTGATATGGACAAAGCATCCGTAATGAAGCAAATACATTTGAAGGATGGGACATTTTACAGGAATATGGGGATATGATTGCCATCCAAGTTCTAACCAAGACCAACCATGTTTAGTTTCCAAGGTTGGTTAGCTGTGCTAACCAATGAGACAGATGAGACAGAACAGAGCATTAGAGGAGAAGCTTTGCTTCCAGCATTTTAGGCAAGCTGCTCTAGTACTTCTCCTCCAACAGAGCTAACAAGTAGATAAATTAAAGGTACTGCTAATTGGAAGGTCACACTGTGTAGCTTTTATTACAGAACATTCACACACTGTGCAACCGTTAATAATAATGCTATTGATTTTCCCTTTGTCTCGATTGAATCATGAACACAAAGTCCAGGAGTTTAGTTATTGCAAGATCCTGTAGGAGAATTTATAATTTGAAATCTTCAGCTTTCCAATTACAGAAGTCCAGTAGTAAACCTCCTTCTCTTTCTGTCTGTCTCCCTTTCTGTTTCATATATTCCTGAGGCCTAGTGCCAGACTTAGGATATATTACATATCATTTTACAAGATCAGCAACCTTATTTACTTTGGTTCCTTGAAGACCTTCAGGTGGTGGCCACAAGTCTGTAGCAATATATTTATTCTGAACTTCAGTAGGTTCTGGCACATGATTTTGTGATACACCCCTTTGGCATCAGTGCCTAGACCTACTCTCTAAACATTGGTTCAAGCATCTGTATTCATTTATCTGGGACCTCCGTCGTGAAGGCAGATGCAAGTCACTCATTAGCTTATTCACTATCTCCACATCCCTCTGTGAATTGTCCTTTCATTCACTTATCACTTCCTGGACCAGCAGATCACTGGTCAGTTTTCTACTTTTAATGTAGCTGAATGACACTTATCATTGGCTTTTGTATTTCTAGCCAAGTGTTCTTCAAACTCTCTTTTTTTTGTCTCCCTTATTGCTGTCTTACATATAATAATTTAGCCTGTGCTTATGTTTACTTCAAATTTGGGAAGACTTTAGATTCAAAAAGAGCTTTTCTTATGTTTTACAACTAGTTTGCTAGTGTTTGTCAGCCACATGGCTCTCCTCTTCTATCCCTGCCCCTTCCCTTTTCTGTACTGAATAAACCATCTAAAATAAAAACATATCATGAACTTTTAAGAATCTGAATGACCTGCACAATGTCATCAAGAAGAAATAAACAATGTGATGTGAAAATGAAATTCGGCACAAACCTTGTGGAAATAGTAAATATTTTGTATTGGTGTCTGGTAATAAAAAGAAAATATTGACAAAGTGCATTTTACTACCTCCTCTGACAATTGATCTGCTGATTAAATCTATGCAATCTTTTCTGTATTTTATGTCAGAAAGTCATTGGCTTTTGACTTCTCCAGTTGATGAAATTTATGAGCTCTATAAAATCCAGGATTTGATGAGTTACCAATAAACATAGATCCTGAATAAATGAATGGATGGATGGATGAGTGAAGGAATGGATGTAAGGACTCATTGACTCCTAGTAACTCTGGGTGGATTAGAGTTTAAAAAGTAAGTCAGTGAAATGAAGAGTTAGATCATATGCATCCAAAAAGAAAGGAAGAACAACACAGAACAAACAGAAAAGCTTACAAGGACTTGCCAATCCTTACCCAAGGCCTGGGAGATTAGTCAACATTTCAATACCTTTGAAATATCATCAGGGTGGAAACCATGCAGATCTTGAATGGTGTGCTGTTCTGGAAAGGTGTCTTGGGAAAGAGAAGATGCACAGCTGAGGTCCCAATCAGAGACACTGATTAATTGAAGGCACCTGAAGCAAAGTGGATGCACTTTGCCAGAATTTACAATATCTGATGGGCAGAAAGTGTTGGAGACAAGCATCCCCAGGATAAACTAGCTCTATGCCATGAAGTCCTTTACAGAGGGGGAAACACAGTGACTACAAAATCTAATGTTTCACCTGGGCTTTTGACTCCAGATTCCTTGCTTCAAATGCACACCCAAATCTGCTCAGCCGTTTTATGTGAACAAGTACTCCTTCTGCAACAGCCAATTATTGTTAATCTTCAAGTCTCTCTCACAAGATTTTCAACAGCCAGTAGTGTTTATACGCATAAAAGCTCCGAATGATCTTATGATGAAGATTGTATCATGGCCAAAACGGCCCTTTTAAAAGGAATAAACTCCTTTTGTCAGGAAAATTCTTTGAGTGCTTCTCAATTTCCTTAGAAAAAAATTTATAAGGACCCTTTGAAGATAAAGAAAAGACAGGTTATAAGAGAAAACTGGAGGAATTTAATTTCAGCAGAAAAACTTAAGAACTCCTTATAAAGTGTTGGAGCCAACTGCCCGTTGACTTCCGGACGGCCCCCGACCTCCACTCTTTCCAGCGTGAATTAAAGACCTGGCTTTTTCGGATGGACGGCCTTGGCTGATGGGGGGGAGTTTTAAT
>JANHFR010000801.1:6779-16952 GCA_032468015.1 Mimophis mahfalensis | reverse complement strand
CTTTTTGACTCGTGCAGTATACAGGTCCTCAGTGGAAGGCAGGTTGGTAGCAATTATTTTTTCTGCAGTTTTAATTATTTGTTGAAGTCTGTGTCTGTCTGGTTTGATTGCAGAGCCAAACCAGACAGTTATGGGGGTGCAGATGACAGACTCAATCATTCCTCTGTAGAATTATTGTGAGTGTTGTGTTCTGTATTATATCATTCTCTTCCTAGGGAGAAACTACAACTAATATTTCTGGCAGAGATCTTGCTTTAATGATAGTCATAAATTCAAATGACCAACGTTCCTTGTAGAGATGGGGAGACTATTGGCTTTGACTTCTGCTGTGGTAGGAAAAGGGAGGATAGGAAACACGTTCACAAAGACGAGTCTGAAAGGCAAAGAATGACAGTATGGAGCTCCGCTTCCCCTTTGCCACCCACCGATGTCTCAGTGGTATTAACATAAATGTCTGCCTGTGAACTTCCTCATCTTGGTGATTGTTCCTGTGACAGGACCGCAAGCCACATTACTCTAGCACTCCTAAACAAAGCTCTAATCACAGCATGCCAACCTTTCCAACTGCTGGGCTGAATAAAAGAGAGTGATTTCTTATTTGATTCACGTCTTGCTACCAGGGCAGCACTCCCTGTTGAATCCCACCAGGAGGCCAAACTTTTTCTCACAGTTTTATTAAAGAGACAAGGAATTAGGAGGTGGGACCCAAATGGCAGCAAAAGGCAGAGGAAGAGAGGAACTCATCCCTCCATCCAAGGAAGAAAATCAGGAGAAAATTGGGCACGAAATTAAAGCACACGAATGTATTTTTTATGCATGTTGTCCAAATTCAGAATATACGTTTTAATACTGGTTATCTTTGAAAGGAAGATGAATGTATGGTTTTGATGTGGCAGTAGAGGGAGCCCAATCCTAGTGGAGATACCCGTTTGTTATAAAATGAGGTTTTCCCTCACCAGCAAAAGATGCAATTTGTTTCCAGATTACTTTACCTAATTCTTCAAGTTGCAGAAGGCAGTGGTATGTAAAGAACTTAATTCATTGGGGTTGAAAACGCACTGGTATATAGAGAAAACTATCATTCTCCAGTTCTGTCAATGTGAGATTTGTGCTAGGTTGGAACTGGAGACAACCGTGACCCAATGGGTCATTTCAGAGATAGTTCCTTACCTAAACAGAGAAAAAGAATGACCATTGACAGACAAAACCAGTGGGAATTGGAGCAACTGATTCTGACTTCCTGCTAGCTTCTCCACTGATTTTCCTTGTGGGAAACTGGCACCAAGCATTGGAAATGATCATGTAAACATGACTGACTGTGGCAGCATCACAGGGGCCATGACATCACCAAATTTCGACCCCATGGGAGTAATAGGTCCCAGATTCTGGACACATTCTTTAAGTTAGCCCATTTGAGATACCTTGATTCAAAACAATGTTGCCTTATGATGCACCATTTAACCCAACTGAAGGTTACAACAGATAAAAGAGTTTTCCTGTTATATAGGCAACCCCTTGCACATACATGCTAGTCATTCCCGACTCTAGGGGGTGGTGCTCATCTCTGTTTCAAAGCTGAAGAGCCAGCGCTATCCATAGATGTCTCTGTGGTCATGTGGCCGGCATGAGTAGACACCTCAGGCATACAGAACCCTGTTACCTTCCCACCAAAGGTGGTCACTATTTTTCTACTTGCATTTTTACATGCTTTTGAACTGCTAGGTTGGCTGAAGCTGGACAAGTAATGAGAGCTCACTCCATTACACAGCACTCGGGATTCAAACTGCTGAACTACCAACCTTTCTGGTCAACAAGCTCAGCGTCTTAGCCACTGAGCCACCGCATCCCTTCGTGTTATATAGATGGATCCAAATGTACTGAAAATGATTAAGTATTCAGCATGTGTCTGGAGTAGCTAAGCAGAGCAATGGAAGTCACAGGGATGTAGGGATAGCTTCTTCCTATTTATCATCCTCCAACAAAATATATACTTTATATTCACCAAAAAATGTGGGATGACAAATTAAACCACAATTAACTGAAATAACCCCAATGGATGGATGTGCTTAACAGATTGGATCCTAAATTACAGTGGTGTGATTTATGGTACCAACTTGCCCACCAAACTTAAGTGTAGCACAACAGAATGTCTGATATTGAATGGTACAGATGTTATGACTGATGATCTTCAGTTGAACACAAGTTACAGGTGGGAGGAAACTGATAATTGCCCTGCTAAAGACCACAACTGTCCAGTCACTGACCTACCATTCTTTGACCTTTAGCTGGGATTTAAACTTAACAATGCTCCTGACCACTGATAACCTTTTTATTTCCTAACTTTCTCCACTGGTTTCCCCAGCATAAATACTTACCAAAGGTCTTCCAAAATTGACTGCAATGGCCAATTTGGTTGGGGAATTATGAGGGGTGAAACTGACATAACTGGGAAAAGATGCTATACCTTTCCTGTTACTGAACTCATCAGGTTACATATAGTTTTTTTCTCTCTTGAATTATCCACTATTACTTTTCATTGTAGGGATGCAGTGGCACAGTGGCTAAGACGCTGAGCTTGTTGATTAGAAAGGTCGGCAGTTCAGTGGTTTGAATCCGGAGTGCTGCATAACGGAGTGAGCTCCTGTTACTTGTCCCAGCTTCTGCCAACCTCGTAGTTTGAAAGCATGTAAAAATGCAAGGAGAAAAATAGGGGCCACCTCGGTGGGTTCCGTGCACCTTTGGCGTTTGGTCATGCCAGCCACATGACCACGGAAACGTCTTCGGACAGTGCTGGCTCTTCGGCTTTGAAATGGAGATGAGCACTGCCCCATAGTCGGGAATGACTAGCACATAGGTGCGAGGGAACCTTTACCTTTACCTTTACTTTTCATTGCAACACAATAGCTTCTAATGTCAGAATCAAGAAAGGTGTTTTCTCTTTACCTTCTTTCCCCAGATTATGCACAATTTCCAAACTTCTGCTGTTTTATGATTAGTTTTTTATTGTGTGGACTCTGATATGGGTACATTGCACATTTAACACACATTCTGAGAAAGGATTGTTGAAGCAAAGAAAGACCGATAGCATGTCTTTAAAAAGGCAATGTTAGTTGATTAATTTAGGGAGTGGAGTAAATAAACTCCAATTTCTCTCTGTGTTAATTAAACTTAATAGAAGCGGGATGCTGGAGGAAAGGACATAAACATACACGCAATCTGCCCATGCTAATTTATACCGCTGGTGCCAATTCCGAAACGTCCTATTCTTTAAGGAGAAACATCACGCATGGCGCAAAACTAAACAATTCTGAGCTCATGTGTAAACCGCACGCTTCTTAAGCCATCCCTCCAACGCCACAAGGGTTACAGTTTATCTTTTTCACACGTTTCCCGAACGCTTGGCAATTTCCAAACGAGAAGGGTAGAGATTAGGGAGCAAATCTCGCCTGCAAACCGACGACGTAAAACGATCGCCCTGGAGCAATGGCGTCAGCTAGATGCAGTGCGGAAAATCGGGGCTTTTTATACATTGTTGACGTGCCAACGGGCGAATCTCCCTCCGTTCGAGGCTGCTTTCCCCCCCTCCCGCCTTCTCGCGTGCTCGCTCCCATCTGCAGCCAACGCGCAGCCTCTCCGGCGCTGCCTTTGATTGAACTTTTATTCACGCATCCATCTTGTTTCCTCGCCTCAGGAGATTGGGCCGGAAAGACACGTAGCCTCAGCGTGGTTGGGATGCTTAGTTCATGCCCGCTTTCAACGCGCGGCGGGGCGGGGATCGCTCGCTTGAGAGACAATGAAGCCTTTCGGAAGGACGGGCGCAGATGGGGATGGGGGGCGGCGGGGGGATTGGACGCGCCGCCTCGGTGGTCCAGGAGGGGGCGGCCGTGCTCGCTGGCTGGTTCCGTGCTCGCTGGCAGCCAGCTTAGACGGCTGAGAAGGATCCCCGCGCTACAGCCTTTTGCCGGGGGTCCAGAAGGAGAGAGAAATTAAAAACGGCTCGACGATCAATATCCCAGAGGAGGAATTTTCGCCCAGGTCTCTTAAGTCGTTAATAAAGGCACGCAGGCAGCTATTCTACGGAAGAAGACTTTCCGAATCTTCCTAACAGCTGTCCAAAAAATACACACACCCCTCAATGATTTACGGCTGGTGGTGAAAAATATCGATCAATTTGGTCATTTTAAATGCCAACCTTGTTTTGATGACCATGGGTGGGATTGAGGGGGCAGTTGTCAAAATTCCTCCCCCCCTCCCCATCCAAAAGGCTTGCTTTGACCAAAAAGTGCATAACAAGAGCTCTTTAGCTAACTCCGGGTTGTTGCTCTTAAAAATCGTCAACAAGGTGCTTCTGGAAAGCTCATTGGGAGAGAGAACAATGGCCCTCTGCTGCTCCTTCTCTCCAGCTGTTCCTGCTTGGGTGGGTTCCTCGTCCATCAATCTCTCTGTCCTTTGTGAGCCCTCAAAGCAAGTGGCCATCAATGCTCTTGTTGTACTCAGCTCTACAAAGCGGGTTTTTTTTTTTTGGCTGGGGGAAAAAACAGCCTCTATTCAGACAAGGAATCAGGGGACATAATATACTTACCCAGATTCTCTAAGCAGAATAAAGACAAGTGAAATTATAGTTACCTTTTAAATATGAGAAATAGAACCAGGAAAAGCACATCTTTGCCTATACTAGTAACTCTTATTTTTATTGTATTTTGTGTATCGGTACCAGTTACCTCAAAAGACCTGGTTTCTAGCCATGTTTTTTAATGGGGGTGGGGGTGGTAAATAACTTTTGAGAGCTGAACTATGAATCAGGGAACCCCTCTATCCATTAATTTGGAGGCGAAGTTGGATCTTGCCTACTCCAATGAGATTATTGAACCATCCCGTTATTAAATTATTCAATAATGAGATACTCAATGACATAAGCAGTTATAAGGCATTTATGCATCACTCTGCCAAAATAATGAAGACAAGTTGTATATTCCCACCGTGATGTGGGGTGGAGGATACTTTAAAATGTTGCAACTACTTGTGAAAAAAATGACTAGCTGTTGATTTTCACACTCACACCCATTGCAACATCATGGCTATGTTCACACAACAGGTTTGACCAGATTAATTATTAACTTAATTGCTGCATTTGTGAAGCTTCTTGATCTTTTTATAGGCAAACCCAAATCAGTCGTTAATGGCTCAGCATAAAGTGCAAATCTAGAGGATAATTTAAAAAGCAAACTAAATGCAGCTAATATTGTCCTACTGTACAAGGTTTCTGTTGTATTTTGGAAATGTTTAAATTTGAAGTCGAATTATTGCCATTAATCAAGAAATAAGTGCATTGTTCCTTAAATCAGACAACTCATGTCTGCAGCTTTTGGGATCAGCATGAAATTGATTTATAATCTTTTGGATTATAGCAACTCCAAATTACAGCATGCCCAATATGGGCAATTCTCAATTTGCAATCAATACCTTAACAATTGTTCAAAATTAGATAGACACCTCAAAAGGTGCTTAGGACCCAATTCTGAAATCCCAACAGCTGCCCCCTCTGAAGTCATGTGACTGCATTTTGAGTGCTCGGCAACCAGCCTGCATTTGTGGGCATTTGTAACATCCAGCAGTCACATGACTGATTTACACCTGTTACCAGAAATGACATTTGCTTCCTTTTTTTTTTTTTTTTTGCAAAAGCACCCGTAGCAAACAATGGGTTCTCTTAATGAACTCTACAAGAATAGGTTAAAAAAAATCAGGCCAGACATGGGACCTACTTTACAGCAGTCACAATTAGATACCACAATGGTCAGGCAATTGTAAGTCAAGACTTAATTATATAGAAAAACATTGCATTCAATATTGCCATGTGTGTACTGCCTACAGCTTTGGGTGTAAGTCCAACTGATTCTGGAATAGTCAATAAACCATGGGCAAACTGGACACAACAAGCGAATTTGGGTGAACTCCGGGAGACAGTGGAGGACATGGGTGGGTGCTGACATGCTTCGGTCCATGGGGTGGATCGCAAAGGGTTGGACATAACTTAGCGACTGAACAACAACAAAATAAACTGGGAATAACACAAATTGTGACTTAAGTCATATGTTCATATCTTGCTCACTTGTTTCCTTTCCAAAAATGTATCTTGTCCATTCCAACTATAAGAAAGAGAATTGGTTTCATAGATTCTTAGGATGAGGCAGAATATAACCAGTAGAGCTATAAAGAAGAGCTGTGATTGGGTGACCACATAGAGTTTCTGAAACTTGCACTTTGGAGGTTGATTTATCAATATCCGGACATACTTTTTTGACAATCAGTGCAATTAATCAATGGAAGAACTTGCCTTCTGGGTTTGTGGAGGTTTTCAAGAACAGACTGGACAACTATTTGACTTGGATGGTATAAGACTCCTGCCTTGGTCAGGGGTTGGACTAGAAGAGCTCTGAGGTACTTTCCAGCCCTATGATTCTATACCCTGAGCAGCAATGTTGCCCCATCTCTCCTGTAGTGTTGGGCTATTGTGTCTTAGCGCAGAACTCAGGCCATTCATTCTCTGAGATACCACATTAAGGGTTGCTTGGCACATGTGCTTTCTCAGTTTATTGCTTGCTTGCTGCATGTTTCCTAGGTAGGCAGGCCATGAAATTGGCCTTCAGAGATTTTCTCTTGGGTTTGTTCCAGGTTGTTCTCAACTCTGTTCAAGCATAGGGAATGCTTGCAGTCCAGCTCTAGGCAAATGGCTTCAGGTGTTAAGTTTTGATATTTGGAAGCATCAGCATCTTGAAACGGGACCTAATCTGGCCAGGGAGATTTTATGTTACACTTGCATATCATGGAAGGAAAACAAACCCTCTGTGAGAAGCATACCCCAGAATTTCCCACACTTTGGTAATAGCAAGGTAGGAATAAAAAGCATGGGGAAAGAGATGAGTGTTTATTCTTTGCAATGTTTAAATAAACCCAAACTTCACCTAATGCATACAAGATTTCCCTGCAAGCATTAGCTCAGGACAATTCCAGTTTAGCACTCTCCTCAAATATGTTTAAATTTCAATGACCATCGCAAAGTCTATTCCAACATAATATGCTGACCCCAAGTTGGGAAGGCTTTCAAAGGATTATGGGGATGCAATAAAAAGTTTATTTATCTGCTGAATTTATATCCCAATTTTACTTTTTGCAACCTGAGAAAGTACATAACAATCCTTTCTCCCATTTTCCACACCACAACTACAGATAGTCCTCAACTTATGACCATAATTGAGTCTGAAATTTCTGTTGTTAAGCAAGAGTTGTTCAGTGAGTTTTGCCCCATTTTATGACCTTTCCTGACACTGTGGTTGAATCATTGTAGTTGTTAAGCTAGTAACCGTTGTTAAGTGAACCTGGCTTCTGCATTGACTTTGCTTGTTAGAAGATCACAAATGATTCCAGGGCATTGCAATCATCATAAATATGAACCAGTTGCCAAGCCTCCAAATTTTGATCACATGACCGTGGGAGTGATGCAACAGTCTTAAGTATGAAAAACAGTCACAAGTCACTTTTTTCAGTGCTATTGTAACTTTGAATAGTCACTAAACGAATGGTTGTAAGTCGAGGATTTACTTGTAAAGTGGGTTGGACTGAAAATGACTAGACCAAAATCACCAGAGCAGGTTTCCCAATGGCAGGAAGGACAATAGCAATAGTCTCCTGGTTTCTAGTCCATTGTATCAAATTAAGTCTCAAAAACTATACCCTCAAAAATTATACCCATAGGTCTCTCTATATAAAACAGAGTGGGGCTGGCTGGCGGGTGGGCGGTATATGTATGTATGTTCCGTATACAATCTTTAATAGCTGGACCAATCTCAACCAAACTTGCCATGTAAATAGCTTACCTTCTGGAGAAAAACACTGGGGGTATGAATGCTGTTGGAGCGGGTCTTTGCCCTCTAAAAATCCTGCCAAAGTGCTGACTCCCAGGACTTCCTTCATGCCTGGCTTAAGCTCTTTCCTTAAGGATGCCACGAGGGGCACCAGAGAGCAGCATCAGGCTGTGCCTGGTACATTATAGGCCATCAATATGGAGACCTTTTGAAATCGAGGTGAGGGCCAAGCAGGGAAGGAGAAGGCAACAGTAGATGATATGGAGGCCTAGGCAGGGACGAGGTGAGGCCTTTTGAAACCTTAGGGAGGCAGCTGGCTCCAGGATGACTGTACCCAGGCAAAGCCAGGTAATCTGCTAGTAAACATATAAATATGTTCTCCAGACCTTGGAGAACTTTCAAGGACAATCCCAGAGAGAGCTAGATATTCAGAGGATATATTAGGAAAGCAGGGCAACTAAAGCCCCGATGAGGTTTTTGTTTGTTTTGACTATTGTTTATTTTAAATATGTTATGCAGGAATCAGACCACCACTGTATATTCCAAAACCCCACACTATATTAAAACAAACCATGACTTACACTTTGACATTAACTCGTTTTTTCCCTCTTTTATTCCATTTGTATGCAATGCTGAACCAAAACAAAGTGTTCAGGTATATTTACATAGCGTGATAGGCTAAATGTGGTGAGCTTGGTTGAGCTTGAGTGTGTTGCATGCATGCAGCCAGTGTGTGATGCATGAACCCAGCCAATATGTGTTCCTTTGTTTCCGAAGGAGCAACATCATTGATTGCAGCTTGTTCTCTAAAGAATAAAGAAACTATGCCTTACACTCAGTTTGGGAAAAATCATTTCATAACTTGAAAACCCTCAGATGAAGGTGTCTTAAACTCTGTTGTAAATAAGGATGCCAGGCTGAGTTTTACACTTTAATCCAGAAACTTTTATTTATCCTTTAACCATTTCCTCCTCCATTTTTTTCCCCACAGGATGCACCTTAGGAACTTGGGAATATATTCAGGGGGTCAGGATTGGTAAAAGTCAGAGCATTTTAGTTCACCATGGCCGTGTTTAAATACCAGGATTCACTCCAGTACTGGGTCAGCATATAATTCTGAGTCGGAACAATTCATTGTGTAAAACCATAGAAACTAACCCAAGTTAAAACTATTCAGACTTTGCATGTTATGCAAATGCAGGTGCTGAGTCTTAGCTAAAATGCTTACATGAACCAAGCAAGCATAGTCTGTGTCATATGGAGATTGAAAAAAAAACCCCTCTTTTGTCAGTGCTGAAAATTGATCTGGCAGGAAGAGAGTGATAGGATAACAGCTTTCGTATGCAGCTGTTTTTCCCCTTGCCCTTCACAACAGTGTTGGAAGATATTATCTTGTGATTCAAATGCAAGAGTGTGTAGCATGTATGTATGTATATCTCTATATATTTAGACGATACCGTTTGCAATACTATTTGTGTCCTTTGTTATTTTTCTCACCTTGCTGTAACCAAGGTGACCTTTCAGAGCCTCTTAAGGAAATGACTATGATTAGAAAGTGCTAGAAATGGTAGTAGCAGGTCTGCCCTCAGATACCATGAAAATAACAAGGAAATCTAATTGGAATGAATAGGACTGAACATCTTCATTGCCAATTATAAAATAAAGGAAAATTACATGATGATTGGCATCATAATGGCCAGTGCTGAAATGCGATGACATATCAATATGATGTAGTTCTCTATTAGGAATGATAAATCAAAGGTTATTCATTTGTGTTTGATTTATGCCTTGGAAATGTTGCCATGGGAAATAAAGAGTAAAATCTCTTCTTGGCGGCATAAAAAGCCCACGAGAGCCCTCTTCTGCTGGCATGTGAGAATTATAGACTTTACAATTCCCCTTCCCAACCACTAGATTTCCCTGATGTGTTATCATCTGCTTCATTTTTAATCTTCCTTCCTCTTGGCTCAATCTAGACACTGTTTAATATCTCTACTTGTACAAACAGAACGTACTACAGACGATGGTTTTACTCAAGGCACTTTTCAGAGCCCTTCGATTTTGATTGAAAGACCTTTGTCAAGCACAACGGGAATTCTTGACCCTGTCTACCCTTACGAAAATCTGAAGTTCCTTACCTTTGAAAGAAAGGACAAAGTAAAGACAGTTATTCTCTTTTCCCACCAGATAGGAGATGTTCTTCCTTGTTTTTTATTAGATAAATCAGTGCTTCTCAACCCTGGCAGTTTGAAGATGCGTGGACTTCAACTCCCAGAATTCCCCAGCCAGCAACGCTGTCTGGGGAATT
>JANHFR010000799.1:0-11274 GCA_032468015.1 Mimophis mahfalensis | reverse complement strand
GGCTGCAGGTGTCCCCTCAAATATTCCAGCCCCAAGCCATTAAGGGCTTTATAGGTCATAACCAGCACCTTGAATCTTGCTTTGGAAGCAGCAAGCAGTCCCAGTATTGCATGGTTCTGGGACTGCTTGCCACTTCTTGGGATGCTTCAGCCTGTCTCAGCAAGCACCAGCAAGCATTCGTTCACACAGATGCCTTCTCTCTTTGTTCCACGTAGCAACCTTTTGCTTTTTTGCACCCAGCCATCACAGCCAAAGCAGAAATGACTCAGTGCCTTTGCTGTTTCCTTTTTGCTCCTTTGCTTATTTCTTTTTGCTGTCTTTCCTGTCTTTTTTTCAAATGCAGCTTTTCCGTCAAATGTTTCCTGCACATGATTTCCTTGAGCCTTCAGAATGCTGCACTTTCTTGGTAAAGCTGTGCTGTCTTTTCAAAGAATTAGTACTCAAGTATTATGTCCAAATCTGGACCTCAGACCTTTAACTTTAAGAATGACCCAGATAACTTGAAAGAGGCTAAGAGAAGGACACACAACAACAAAAAATCGAAAGAGTAGAGTTAAATCCCACAGAGAGAAGCTGAAGGAACAGGGAATATTTTAGCCATGAGAAGAGAAGACTAGGAGATACAACACCATCCTTGAAATACTTTAAAATATTTCATATAGAAGAAAACCAAGGAAGCAGTAATCCCATAAATCATGGACTACACTAAATTTGACAGTGGAGCCAGTTACACAGTGAGGTGGTAGTCTCTTAAAGAACTGAAGGGAAGATTGAAACTGATCAATGAATGAGAGGAATGGGTTCTTCATAGTTTCCCCTTCTTTCTTTTATTGAATGAGGAAGTAATTGTGCTATATTCTTTTGTAGGGAATTAAGAGAACTAGTAGTTATTTATTTGTTTGTTTGTTTGTTTGTTTGTTTGTTTGCTTGCTTGCTTGCTTGTTTGTTTTCAGTCTGATAGAAAGGGATATATGCAGGTTATGACTGTGCTTTATGAAGCTTTTCTGGGCTACAGTCTATTCCCTAAACCTTTTATAACACAAGCTTAAATAGTTTTTTATATCTTTGTCTTAGGGCTACAGTTTGATCATGGCCTTGTAAATCTTTTTGCAAATTTGGAATTTGCAAAAGGGAACATCTGTCAGTCTTCAGTCTAATTGCTGCCAAGCTGACCACTAGCTGAAAGACTTTTATTTCCACTTATTGAACCCAACCTCAGAGTCATTCATTTGTAAACTAACAAAAATAACTTAAAACCCCAGTTCATAATAATAATAATAATAATTTAAGAATAACATAACTTCCTGGGTTTCCCGTGCATACAGTATGGCTTTGTTTACATTTAATCTGTAATTTACATTTGTCAGGAGTTTTTCTGAGAGGAGATATTGAGAGAAGGTGGATTTCCAAAAAAACATAAATAATTGTCCTGAACATAGCAACCTCATGCAATATGCTATAGTCAAAAACTTTTCTAGATGCAGTGGGCAGCAGCTGGGAAATATATGCAATTACATGTAATTTAATTTATTTTTTAAAATTTTGATGGGATTTATATGCTGCCCTATCTCCTGAGGGACTCAGGGTGGCTCATAACAATGAAACCATAAAATACATACAAAAGTTAAAAATAAATTAAACTATCAATAACAAATTAGATTAAAATTTAAGTTAAAACTAATACCCCCCCCCCCCAATCCAGGCCAGTTTGATGGAATAAAAGTGTTTTCAAGTCGCGACGGAAGGAGCGGTGGTCGAGGGCCAACCAGAGCTCCAAGGGAAGTTGATTCCACAGGGTGGGTGCAACCACAGAGAAGGCTCTCCCCCCATTGTCTGGCTGATGGCACCCTGAAGAGGCCTTCTCTATGGGAACGCACTGGGTGATGGGGGTCTATTGCTGGCAGCAGATGTTATGATGTTATGAGTCTTAGTGGTTATGAACTATTCTTCTTCTTCTAGCTTCCCAATTTTTGTTCCCATGGGCCCAAATTTGGGAGATAGAGTATACATATTGAACATATTAAGTAATACAACAAGTATTACATGTTGGGGCAATATGCTGACTCTGTAAACTGCTCAGAGAGGACTGTAGAGCAGTGTGGAGTGGTATATAAGTCTAAGTACTATTGCTATTAATATGGGAATTTATTTTTAAGCATGCTGAAATTAAATTGTTTTTTATTTGGAAATTTCATAAATACAGAATTATTCAGACATTTAGATGAAGAATACAACACGATTTCCTTACTTTAAAGAAATTAAGATTTAATATACTATCTTTAAAATACAAGGTAAAGTTATCCCCAGGTCAAGGTCAGCTCCTGGTGATAGTATTCAACAGTTTCTTGGCAGTGTAACAGAGTTGGTTGGCTACTGCTTTTTCCAGAATAATTTCCACTTTAGCCAGCCTAATCTGAATTCACACCCATACATAGCATTATCTAAATCTTAATATGTACATTCTTCCATTATAATTTATGTTCTGACTTAAAATTTGATCCAGTTTATTCTGTTTAATTAGTTTATTAGGGCATCCAGAGGAGAAGCTAAGTAGTATTTTTCATTCATAGTTCCATTTAACAAAGTCTCATGTAGGGTAGTTATTGTTATAATAGTCTCTAAAGCAAATAATATAATTTGTAAAGTAATAAATAGTTTATATGTACTTTCTAATCTCCAGATTAAAAATTGGATAAATTTCGTGAAATGTTTCACATGGTTTTGTCCACTTAATTCCAGTGGTTTTACTGTATAAAAAACTGTATAACTTCCTACTATAATCAGTAGGATTTAAAATGTTTTATTGTTTCTTAACTAAAACCTATTGTGTTCCAATTTTTTGTTTTTCTGGTCTGTGATTCTAGTTAACACTTTGCTTAGTCAATTAACATGCAGTAGTAACTAGTTAAGTTATAATCTATGAAAAATACTAAATGTAAACATAACTAGTTTTACTAATTTGAAGCTTAAATCATAATGAAAAGGTTGTGGTCATTTTTTAATTGTAATCCTGGATTGTCTTTGTCTTTTTTTTTTTAGTTATCTATCTGCATGGCTTACACTAAGACCAAAAGAGAATTGGATTATACAGTTAAAAGCTATTTCTACTTTTACATATATTGTAATGTGTTTATTTTCTACTTTAACCTCTTTAGACTTTTTAATATAGGAAATAGGTTAAGTGATAAAAGTAGGAAAGAAGCATAAAGTCTATTGGAAAACTACCAAATGTTCTCTGCAAATAGGACCTATTCAGAATCAGTAAGCGTATGATGAGTGAAGTGGTTTTGAATATCGTCTTTAGAATCCATGCTGTTAGAAGGCCAGCCCTGAACATGGCAACTCTTATTTCTACACACAGTACCTCTTCACTCTCAATTTAACCTAAAAATCTGATGAACCCATTACTCCATACTTGATTTCATGGAACAAGGAGTAGATATAGTTACAAATGATCAATCACAAGCCGTGAACCAAAGCAGTAAGGCATTAACAATTCACACCATTTTGGTCCACTTGCTCAAGCAGAAGATGTGCCAGCATATTTAATGGACAGCAACTTCACTCAGTTTTAGAAAAGACATGACTCATGATGCATTTTAGAAATGAAGAGATTTCGTGCCTGCTAACCATTTGCACACCAGAGTTCAAAAACTTCTAAACAATTAAAATAAGTGTGAGCTCTTTCTGAAGGATGAAGAATGAGTATCTAAATTAAATTTACTCAGGTAGAGTATAAAATGACCAAAGAAATGCTTCTTTCCCAATAAAGTCATGTACCATTCAATGGAATTGTATAAATCAGCATCTTGTGAAGTAGTATGTAACACTGCAGACCCCACAGGCATCTGCCGTCAATTTAATGGGATCACTGAAGAAGCAAGGCAGCTGTGAAAGATTGCTTTAAGTACAGCAATCATGTGCTTGTCATTCTGTTCAATAGTGGAAAAATCCAAATTCGGATAGGCATCAGTATTTAAGAGAATGATTGCTAAAGCTTCTCTCATAAGTACCTTGGGGACAATAAGATTTGACATATAACATGTAAACAAAAGTACACAACAGCTGTTAGATTAGTTTTGTTTGAGTAAAATATGTCGGGATCATTTAATATAGCATGTGTTCTCTCAGTCACTCAGCCTGAGCCTGCAGACCACACTTTTGAATATTGTACACCAATAGCTGGCCGGGACAGAGTTGTACAGCCATTGCCAAAATAGCAGGGAAAAAATTTACTCAACTAACTATACCTCCTGACTACAAAAGCCTGATTGTGAACATAAGAAATAAAGTTGTATGTCACACATATTCTTCATTTTAAAAATTTCAATTCCCAGGCAATTGGAGGGGACTTATTTTAGGGATAAGATTCAGTAGATGCAGCAGTCAAAGAATATTGTACAGTTATATTCAATGCACTGTATGTTTCCCTTTTTTCCTTTCCTTGGTTGTATTTGTCTTCATCATTAACATCAAGAACAAATCTGAAGAAAATGTGTTTAAATTAATTTAATGACAACCACTGAAGTTAGAGGTTCTTTCAGTTTTCAGAATCTTAAAACGTTAGATATTTTCTGCCACAATTTTCCTTGAAGTATTTGTTTAAGAATTTAAATCATAATTTTTCATGAGGAAAACCATGAACAGATGTAAATTGAGCATGTATGATTGTAAAATAAATTAGGGATTCAGCAGCCAATATTAATTTGGTGCTTACAGGTCTCTCTTATGTACACAAAACTAATAGCCGTAGGTTGCTATATAACTGTTTTAAATAAATAAATATAGAATAGAGTAACAGAGTTGGAAGGAACCTTGGAGGTCTTCTAGCCCAATCCCCTGCTTAGACAGGAAACTCTAAAGCATTTCAGACAAATAGTTATACAATCTGTTCTTAAAAGCTTCCAGTGTTGGAGCATTTACAACTTCTGAAGGCAAGTTGTTCCACTGATTAATAAGGAAATACCATGGAAAACACTCCTATGGGCAGAATTGTCATATCACTAAGATGTGTAGATACTCTGTTCACATCTGAGGCTGATTGTTTAAAAGTGTTTTGATACACAGGTTTCTAAGGAGGATAGTATGACCAATCTTCCTGCATTCTAATCCTCATTTACTTGTTATCTAAAGCAAAATGAGGTACAGGCACTAAATAATACTTCATTTTCTAATATAATCACCAGGCAGTTAAAAAAAGTGTTTTTAAAATGCTGTTTTGAATTCATTAAATGCCATTAGAATGATCAGAAAATAAGGAAATATTTATATTAATTAAAATTTATTGAACAACTCAACATTCAAATAGTACAGATGATAATGGGATTAGCAGGTGGAGAAGGAATTTCACCCATTCTGCCTCCTTCCATCCTTTATTACTGAGGGAAAAAATAACAGAAATATGTTTTAATAATTTTGTGTTTTGGAAATAGCCGACCATTTCTTATTGAGAGAAATACAGTAACAGCTGCATTTTACAAGTTTATTTATTTATTTATTATTAATTAAATTTATACCCCGCCCTTTTCCCGTAGGATTCAGGGTGGCTTACAGTCCTCAATTAAAACCATCAAATATAAAAATTAAAATGAAATTAAATCAATTAGGACCAAATACCAGATTTAAGACCACAAATTAAAGCACCCTCAGTTCTAGGCAGAGCCCTAAACAGGACCCCACCCCCTCAGTCCAGGTTGGCCATTTGGTGTTTTTCCGAGATTTGACGTTTCAAAGGTAGCAAATGAAATGTTGACTCTAACCTTGTAAGTAGACAACTCTTCCATTAGGAAATAAAAAATGAAAATCTCAAAGACCTGTGTCATAACACAGCTTGATCATGCCAAGAAAAGATATGATGTCTGTATGTTCAGCACTTTATTTCCTTGTGCTCTCATAAGTTACAGACTCGCTAGTAACCACGTGAGGAGTTACTTTGCCCAATATTTCATCATCTCTCCTTCCCTTTTAGTTATTCCATATGATGGCATATATACTGTTTACTATACTCATCCTGAAAGGAGAATTTGGAGAAATTTTGGAGAATAGTTGATTCTTGGAAACATGTTTATTTGGGGGCTTATTGATATTTAAAATTTTTTTGAACATGTTACGAGTACTTGAGCAAAATGATAGTTGTAGTGTGCATGGTCAGTCACAAAATACTTATCAAAAGCTTAAATACAAAGGTGCTCAAAGATCAATCAGTCATGTATTTAAGACTTAAATAGATAGATGACACAATTAGAAGACATTGAGGATCAATTCTAAGGAAGAATCCTAATATCTCAACTTCTCATTAAAAATAAAACAAGGACTCTTTAATAGGTATGCACAAACTATTTCTGGAGATGTAATGTTTTGCACTTTTATGTTCTTTAGTAACCTGTACAGTTTTTCTGCGGACGGTGGAGCTACGTATAATATTGGTCTTAGCTATTTACTGTATATAAGGCTTCAGTTGGTCACAGTGCTGTAGAGACAACGTTCTTTAAAAGGGGAGAAAAACAATAATCAGAATGTACTTAGAACTCCCCAAGGTTTTGTTTCTACTGTTCTGTGTCTTTATCTATCCTACATACTATCTTGTATCAAAAGGCTCTAACTTAACTTTTTCTGCTACAACTAACTGCTTCTATAGATTTCAAATAGCCTAAAATTAGAGATCCACTTACAATGTCTTTGTCTTGGTTCCTCCCCCACCCTGCTCCCCTGGGTATATGGTTCTACTTCCAAACTCCCAAACGTTAAAAAACACCTATGAATTCTATTTAAAAACTAAAACTGTTATTGGAAGTAAACTTGATTCTGGAAGGTAATGGTTTACTTTGCAATGTGCTAGCTTACAAACATCAAGGAAAATGTCTGAAGTGCCTGTGAGTTCTACATTTCTTGACTTTGCTCTACACTATGACGTTTAGTGACAACCAGATTTGGTTAATGCAAAAAACAATTATATAAAGCACATTGGTTTGTCCTGTACACAAATTGCTTTCATTTGTAAATATGTTTACTTTGAAACCGATCTTATGATTTCAGCAGACTTTATACTGCAATATATGAATCATTATTACAAAGACATCGCAAATAATGGAGTTTGACTGGAGTGTGAAATTTTGCCTCCCATAAGACGCTAGAATTTCCTACTACTAATTTTGATTATTGATCCAAGATATATGAAAATGCTAGTACTTTTTATCATTGTGTAATTAATGTCTGTTTCATTTGCCTCTTCATCATCAAGCTTCTGGAATTCAGGCTAATGTAAGATCCTCCATTCCACAAGTTAGAACAGAACTGAAGGAAGTGACTTCTCAGTCGTCATGCAACTGTTGCAGCATCCCCATGATCACATGATCAAAATTCAGGCCCTTGGCAACTAACATGTATTTACAGCAGTTGCAGCAGCCCAAGACCATGTGATTTCCATTTGCAATCTTCCCAGCCAGCTTCCCACAGAAAGATCAAAGGGAGAAGATAGATATTGCATGATTCACTTAACAACTGCAGTGATTCACTTAAAAATGTGGCAAAAGATGTCATAAAATTGGATGTGCCTGACTTAGCTATTCACTGAACAACCATCGCTTAGCAATGGAAATTCTAGTCCCAGTTGTGGCTTTATGTCAAAGAATACCTATAGTATTCTATCTTTAATCTCTCCTCTTGTTGGACATTTTCTTCACCCACTGACAGGTATACTGGAGGTCCCTTGCAGCTAATGTTCCAAAGACAGACTTCAACCAAATACTTTCACTCAGTTTGATCTGTTTTGGAGAGGGGATATCTAAGGAGATTCTCAGTCATCCAGGTCATGGTTGTCCCAAAGGTGCTTTTTCAGGAGGCAACTGGACTTTCTTGTTTTTCTTTCAAGACGTTTTGCTTCTCATCCAAGCATCTTCTTCAGCTCTGACTGGATGGTGGACAACGGAAGGATTTTCATTCCTTGCAGGCAGCTGGTTATTTGCATTCTTCTAGAGTCATTGAGGCCACTTGGAAGTTTATCTGTGTCCTCAGGGTCACCTGAGTAGTGCAAATGTCTGTGGCACATTCTTGGCAGCTGGCTGTTTTCTGACCTGTGTCCCTTCACTGTTGAAGATAGACACAGGCTGTTGGGGGTGAGTCTGTGTTGTCTGCATCTCAAACTGAAGTATAAATGGTTCCTGTACACTTCAATTTTTCTGGAAATCCATTCATACCCCTCCACCATTCAAAGGGTACTCATCCCAAAGTGTATAGCTAAATGTCTATGGAGACTCTCAGTCATCCAGGTCATGGTTGTCCCAAAGGTGCTTTTTCAGGAGGCAATTGGACTTTCTTGTTTTTCTTTCAAGATGTTTTGCTTCTCATCCAAGAAGTTTCTTCAGCTCTGACTGGATGGTGGAGAGAGGATGTTCATCTTTCAGGATCATTTGATATTTACAATTTCAAAAAAAACCAAAAAGTGGCCAAAGAAGCTTCACACAATCTTGATGATAGTAATTATCTGACCATTTCTATTGGGTTTTCAGCTGGGATATGGTAGAGAAATTGCTTTGTTTTCTTTAGTGGATGGCCTATGATAGGAACAGTATGGAAAGAATATGGGCCTACTGCTCTTCCTCAAACATCTGATACCAGGAAGTCTCATCAGAGTATTCATCTGAACACTCTGGCACAGAGAGACACACTATTAAGTCCATAAAATGATATTGGAAGATTACTGTTTGATATCCAGAGTGATGAAGTAATAATATCTCCACAGGATTCCTTCTTCCTCATCTCACCTGCTGATTTGTATCTATGTGGAACTCCTGAGGAAGGTTCTTTTGAAGTAGGGCCATAGCTGTACACAGTAGGAATATGGACTGTTTTGATTGGGTTTGGAAAGGGTACCTTAGAACACAGCACCTGCTGTGATTCATTACAGGAGTTGCACCTATTTCCAGGATTGCCTGGCTGCAGCAAAAGCCCCTTAGCAAAAGCCATGTCATCTATAAAATGATAGTTTTAATGATTTCTAAACAGGTTAAATGTTTATGCTCTCATTCATCCAGAATTACCTCTTCTGAAGTGAACCTGCAGTATCACATGCTCTTTGTATGCAGATTGCATACAGCTCTACTGCTTCTTACCATTCAACTTTTACTCTTGAATGTTGCATAAATTCAGTAACATGCCAGATGGGGGAAGTTAATCTGCAATTAAATCCAGATAAGGTGAATGTTTGGTAATCAAGAGATTGGGTCTCAGAATCAACTAATTTTGAATATTGTACTCTTTGGAAAACAGATCTTCAGTAGCAGAATTCTCCTTGATCTGTAGCTGCCAATGAATTTTCAAGTGAGGGCTATGACAGGAAGCCCTGCAGTTAAGTGTAGCGCACCAACTGTGATCCCTATTGAGCTTACTGGATTTGGTGACATCCATCTTCACTTTTGCAACATACTGTGATGATTGGAGGGTGGCAAAGGTAATGTAAGGCAGCTCCTTCCAGATGATGCTCCAGCAAGAAGAAAGATCCAAGATAGAGTGATTGAGAAGTTCAGATGGGAGGACAAACCTGAGGGAGTCTCAGAGCCTATTCTGGAAATCATGCCCTCTGTCAGGGAGACAATATTAGGAATATTTTATGCAGGGCTAGATTAATATTGATGGAATAAGTGAAGTACTAGACATTAATATTAATGCAATAACTGAATTACTGAAGAAATGAAGTAATGGAGCCTGTTTACAAAAGTTGATGTTATTTACTAAAATCCAATTTGCTCCTTTCTATCTTAATTAAATGTCTTCCCCATGTTCCACACAGTTACATTAGCTTAAACATTTACAAAATTTCTAAACCAGGAAAGTGGTGGCAGCAAACAAAAAGATAAACAAAGAAAAAATTTGTGACATGTATTCTACACTGAGATGTAAACTAAAACAAAGAGAGTTTGTGACATGTATTCTACACTGAGATGTAAACTAAAAAAATCTGGGATTTGCAATTGACATAAAATGTGGCAGGCTACTAACTGCTGATAAGGACAAGCAATCTAGAGTCTGAGATTCTTTGTGTAGGTTAGAATGTTTCTTATTTTCATATGGGTCATAACTTGATAAGAGCAAGTAATTGGAGGAAGCACCCCCCCCCAAACCTTAGGTATGTCCATAAGCAAACACTACATTTTGTAGTGTTAAAAATGTATTTATATGATATAAACACAACACAACACAACACAACACACACACACACACACACACACACACGAGTTCGGATTAGGCAAGAAACACTACTTTTCATTGTTTACGGTACTTCTAACCTGTATAGAAGATAACAATGATAGAATTTAGAAATCTATCTCTTCATTTTATTGGAAATAAGAACCCTTTCCTCCAGATTTTCAAATCGGAAGATGAAACTGTATACTTTTGCTTAAGTTCTGAAATCTGGGTTTCATTTTGAACATAGCAACTCTCATTCACCACAGTTAAGGGCGGAGAAAAAAGAACATTTTCTTGCCTTAATTTAGTTTTTCTAAATGCAACTCCCACGTTTACATCTTGTATTGTTAGTGTGTAAGGAATAGAACTTGTGTCACAATGCACATCTCACAGCTTGCCCAATCATCATGGATATTCATGCTTTTGGTGTTCTCTTTCCAAGCACAGCTGCACTTTGCTCTTTCCCTTCCAGCCTAGTCCTTGTAAGTTCTTACTTCAGTCTTAATTTCTTCTTCTCAGCTTCCTGAAAGCCATTCTTCCCTTTCCCTCCATCTTAATTATTTATGCAGAGTGTGGGCCAGAACTTGCTTTCATGCTCCTTCACTGTTTCTATAAAAGGCAATTATGATGTGTTTTTTTTTAAAAAAACAAGCAACTTAAGGAATAGTCAGGCTTCACACAAAACTCTGCAACTTTAGTTGCATTCCATTCAGCCGCCCCTGCATTACAGAATCCTTCCCTCAGAAGTGAGGAGGGTCCCCACTTTCTTAGCCTTCTATAGAAGAGTCAAAATTAGGCACTGCAGCCTTGCATGGGGAACACAATGGAGTGTGCAATTGTGGGGCTAGATGGTGCCATGAGAGCTCTCCTTCTACCTTTTATTAACTAATATTAAATGATCATCTTGGATTTTTTTAATATTTTATGTTAAATTTCACAATTTAATGTTTTAATCTTCATTTTAATATTCTAATATTAATTTTATACACTGTTTTATATCTTTATTATACTATTGTTGTTGTTAGTTGCGAAGTCGTGTCCGACCCATCGCGACTCCATGCACAATGTTCCTCCAGGCCTTCCTGTCCT
>JANHFR010000797.1:190783-203140 GCA_032468015.1 Mimophis mahfalensis | reverse complement strand
TCTCAGAAATATTTGAGTATTTCTCCCAACCCTCACTGTGTGCACATGCACAGAGAGAGAGAGAGAGAGAGAGAAGGAGGGAGAGGGAGAGAGAGAGAAATACCACTTTTTTCCACCTGTTGTAGTCAAAACCTCATCTAAAACAGCCAAATCACTCTGAAGATACAACATAATTTTATTTGTATGCATTCACTTTTAATACAATTTGTACTGCACACCCAGGAAAGCTTTGATATTTTGCTGAGCAACCATGAGAAAAAACAGAACCAAGCCTCATATACTTACTATATTGCGAAGGCAAGACACTGAAAAAGACAGAGTGGAAATTAAGGCACAACAACAGTATATTTTAAATAAACCCATCCTTATGACCTTTATTATTATCATTACTTATCCCTTCTTGCTAGGTCAGCATGTCAGCCACACTATCTCTGAGATAAGGCTAATGAATAGAAACAATTTAGTTCACTGGGCCACAGGTCCCCGATCGAGTCTTGTCCTTTGTCACCCCTCAGGGTCACTGAAGCTTGCTGTGAATGTTTTCTTACAAGGACACTTCAAGGATTTCTTAGGTATTGGAGGGTGGCACCCCATAGGTTTAGTACTGAATGCAGCTAATGTGGGATTTGGGGATGTTCCTTATATTATCACAGAGCTCTATCTGTTGAGGGACAAAATTTTTTTAGTGAAAAACCAAAGAGGTCTTAGCCTATAAGACTGAAATTTGCCAGCTATAATGTTCTAGGCAACAACATACCACTTTTTCCTACCAAAGCTGTTGAATGTTTACTGATCCTGGGCCTCTTTTTTCCTCTAGTGCTACTTTAATTTTTTTCATCTCATATTCTTTAGCCAGAAGATTGAACTCTATTTTTTTCCTGAACGAAGCACCACACAAAATATGAAGCCTTAAAAGGATCCTAGCAGAATGCATAGAGCAGTGATGGCGAACCTTTTTTGGTTCCCATGCCAAAAATGAAAGCTCGCGCTCTTGCACACAGTCTCGGGTGCCCCACCCCTGCACATGTGCCTGTGACCACCCATGTGCATGCGGGTGGGATCGCACCCCCCAGCATGTGCACACAAACTCGGGATAGCGCGCACGCACATGTGTGTGGGAGGGGGTAGTATGTGCGGGGGAGAAAGGTGATAGTGCATGCTATCCCCCCAAATGGGCACAGGCTATCCCCTGAACTGAAAAAATGCCAAAAAAACACCAAACTGTTCGGTGTTTTTTCGGCAATTTTTTGGCATCTTTTCAGCTCAGGGGACAGCGTGTGCACATGTGAGGGGGGGAAGGTGATAGCACGTGCCATCAAACAGTTCAGTGTTTTTTTGGCATTTTTTCAGCTCAGGGGATAGTGCGCGCTATCACCTCCCCCCCCCCACCCGTGGGTGCACACGCTATTCCCTGAGCTGAAAAAACACCAAAAAAATGCTGAACTGTTAGATGTTTTTCCTGCATTTTTCCAGCATGGGATAGCGTGTGCACAAGCAGGGTGTGTGTGTCATGTGTGCGGGGGTGGGGCAGTGTGTGTGTGGGTCGCGAGAGCTCACGTGCTAGGAGAAATGGCTCCGCTTGCCACTTTGGGCATGCATGCCATAAGTTCGCCATCATGGGCATAGGGTAACCTTTTTTTTAACTTATGGAATTAGAGCTATTGCTTAGGTAGGGGGATCCTATCTCCAATTGTTATTTTTGTTTTTCCTTTTAGATTTCAAGCGCAATCATCCCAACTTTCCTTCCTTGTGCTTTCCATTTTTCACATCTGCATCTGCTGTGCAAGATCTGTTAATTAATTAATCTGTTTATATTTGTTTCCACACTCTCAGCCTACTTTTGTTCCAGTGTTTGAAACCCCTGTATCCTTTTCCTCAGCTAAATCCAACAAAAACAGCTGCCTTTCAACACTTACATTCTTCAGCCCGTTTGCTTAAGGCTGAAACAAGGCAAGGATGTAAGTTATCGTTTTCCCGGTATTTTAGAGTGTACATAAAGTTTCTTGAATTAGATAGAAACTAGAGGAAGGCATCTCACAGGGCAAATTGGCCTAGTTTGAGGGCACATTTTAATAATATTTAACAGTAAGTTTGACAAAGGAATGTTGATCACAAAGAAGTAAAATGAGGTTATAATACAATATTTGAGAGAAAAGGACTTTTAATTAGCAGAATGCATTGTTCTTGGCAGGAAACCTTTCCCCCATTGTTGAATGAATGAAGGAAGATAAGCCATTGTTTATTTATTATTTATTAAACTAAACATTAAAGATGTTGCTGATTGCTAAGGTTCTTGCTAGTATCAATGAAGGTCGAGGTCCTTCAAACTGAATTTAATATGACTAGAATAAAAAGACTGTTCGGTGATACAGTTAGATAATTTTAGATTCTGGACAGAAGCTAGTCTTGCTACACTAATGTGCCTCCGTTTTCTGTTTTTTCCCCCCAAAATGTAGCAGTGCCACCACCACAAAGAGAACCCAGAACGTTTACAACAAAGCAGATCAAAAAGGGATCATGTTCCAAACTACTGCAAAAACATGTGATCTTGAAGTATTTTGGCTAGAAATATTTTTAGAAACTCTGGAAGCTTCTAAAACACATATTTTTGTAGCCGTTGAAGCTACAATGTTTTATGGAATCATGCCATGCTATTTTTCTTTATGGAGTAAAATGCAGTACGCTAACAATGCTTTTGGGATTTGAGGAATCCGTTCCTCATTATCATGAATGGAGCAATGGAGCTCTGCCCTAAAGTCTTCATAGGATGGCACCACACTACGTAGGTGTGGCTGTTTGATGACAAAAAAATGGCTAGAGGTCTAGTCTTTCTCTTACCTACAGTTTGATGCAAATTAGAGGAAGTTATTTTATTGGGCTTGTGTAAAATCAGTTTCCAATCCATTGCTTCTAAATGTGATAGTGTGAAACAGAAAATCAAAGAGAATCACAGAAGGGGAAACCGGCCCCACAATTATAGTTATCTATAGTATTGTGGCCATTAGCTCAAGCTCCTTCTTAGGTAATCACTGTCTTCTAATTTAAGTAGCTTAAAGTGTTTATTTGCTTCACACAGCTACTTGTTTAGCAAACATAAACCTGGTGATATTTTTCTAATCACATGAAACACTCTCCTCCATACCAAAGCCAAATTTATTGATACAATGCGCACAAAATAGAATGTAGTTCAGAATTTGTGTTTGATCACCGATGGCTCATTACCACTTAATGAAGAATGGGTGAGATTTTGACAGTGTAAAATGAATTTGGTTTTTTTGCCCTGAGATTTTATTTCTGCTGGGGTAATACGCCATAACAATACTTAGAATAATAGCACCTCCGCCATCAGCCCCAAGCATATAAAGCCTATTTCTGGCATCTGCTATAGTTTTAATATATTTCTCACCTCAGAGTTTTTTTTTTTAAATTTTTTTATTTCTATTTATATGCCGCCCTTCTCCGAAGACTCAGGGCGGCTTACAGCACATTTAGAATGTTGGGAAGTGCTGACATTAAATCAGAATCATGGACTAGTAATCTGTGGACATTATTGGCCTGGTGGTTTTAAGACATACTGTATGTGGAGTGTAAGTACTAGCTAATAATGCATGTTCTTTCTTATGGTTTATAGCACTACACATAATCCTTGACTTATGACCACAATTGGGGCCAGAATTTCTACTGCTCAGCAAGTTGGCTGTTAAGTGAGTTGCAGCTGATTTTATGACCTTTTTGCCCCAACTGTTTGGTTGGTTTGTTTGTATCCCACCTTAATTATTTTTATGAATGACTCAAGGCAACAAACATCCAACACACTTTCCTGCTCCTATTTTCCCCACAACAACCACCCTGTGAGATGAATTGGGCTGAGATAGAGATAGATAGATAGATAGATAGATAGATAGATAGATAGATAGATAGATAGATAGATAGACAGACAGACAGACAGACAGACAGACAGACAGACAGATAGATAGATAGATAGATGCAGGGTGGTGGGGTGGTGGTGGTGGTGGAAAAGACTGGCCAAAAATCACCCAGCTGGCTTTCATGGCTAAGGTGGGACTTGAACTCAACACTTTCCTGTTTTCTAGCCTGCTGCCTTAGACCAAACTGGCTCAGTTGTTAACCAGATCATTGTAATTGTTAAGTGAATCACATAGCTATTAAATGAATCCAGCTTCCCACATTGACTCTGCTCAGCAGAAGCTGGCTGGGTATATTGTAAGTGGCAGTCACATGACCTCACTGCAACCATCATAAATGCGTACCAGTTGCCAAGAGCCTGAATTCTGATCCCATGCCCATAGGAATGCTGTAATGGTGTGAGGATTAGTCCTTAATTGCTTGTTTCAGTGCTGTTGTAACTTTGAACATTCGCTAAATGAAGGGTTGTAAGTTGAGGGCTGCCTGTATATCACAGACCAAAACACACTCAAATGAATTACTCTGGAAATAGACCATTTTAGCTCATGCCAAAGCAGGGTGTTCAGTGCAAATCTACCTTACTTTATTCACTGACAATCATTTCTAAAATATTTTTTTATGTTGTGATTCTTCTTTATTTTGGAATCTAGGGATATCTTTTATTGTCTAGATCAGGGGTGTCAAACTGGCAGCCTATGGGCCGGATGCATCATGCGTAGGCCATGCCTACCCCAGCTCCGCGAAGGGAAAAAAAATGTCATGAAACCTCACGTGACAGCAATGTGACACCGTGAATTTGATACCTGTGGTCTAAATTGTTCTTTAAATGCTGGTTAAGATCCTAAGTAAAGTAAACTAAATCCAAAGTAATGTTTCTTTACTCATCATCTACTAAGAGACAGTGTGCCATATGAAGAATGTCTTGAATGTGTCAAAAACACTCCTCATTTTAAGTCTATTGAAGTTTACAAATAAAACTGAAGCTCAGAAAGAATTGCTTCAATTTTATCTTAAATTTCCCAATACATTTTATTTATTTATGATTTTAGTTTGTTTTCTTTGCCATGTTTTGTTTATTTTGTGTTTTTGTATTATTTGTTTTTACAACTTTTATCAATTTCTAAAGGACTTGAGATGCTGGAAGTCTGATAACATATAAATGTAATAAATTGTTATTATTTATTGTAACTCCTTTGATTGTTGTGAGCTACCCAGAGTCTCTGCAAAATGGGCAGCACACAAGTTTAATAAATTGTTGTTGTGGTTGTTGTTATGCAAATTGAGTTTTTCTCTCTCTTGTCTTTCCAGCTAGCAATCTTGAAGAAGTTTGGGGTGAAAGATATTTTCATTTCTATGTTACTGTTTCTGAATAGGCAGCATGGAAAAGCATGGTAAAAGAGAATAAGGAGAAATAAAAGTATTTGAGAAGAAAAGCTCTTAATATAAAAATACCAGAGTAAATCGGGGTTAGAAGGATTATATTATTTTTTTTGTTTTTTATCTGAATTAGAGACTATAATTCATTTTTCTGCATTGGAAAAGAATGTAATATGGCAGTGCAACAAAACAATTCTTTAGAAATAGATTTGTGTGTGTAAATTTTGTTCTCTCTTTTGATTATTAGCTAGTTTAAAGCTGCAACAACTAATAGTACCATAATTTTGGAATGCCCAAATTTTTTTTCTAGATGCTGTAAAGTTCTGCCTTATTATGATTTGAGATAGTTTTCCCACAAATGGATGAAAACCTAATATTGTACGAAAGTGCAATATTTCCACATCTGTGCCTGTATCAAAGTCAGATGTCTTCAAGCTGGTATAGCACCACAGAAATTTCATCTGCTGACAGTGTGATTGTGCTGTGCCATCGTATTAGAACCAGTCTCACATTGGCCTAACATACTATCCTATTCCTTGGAGTCAGTGTTTTCAAATCTTGTTATTTACACAGCAATTTGGAATGTATTTTGGTCATGATGTCAATTTTTGAAGACCATAACATGGATGAGTCATGCAAAACATAATTTTATTTTTTTCATTTTTGGAAAATGCAGAGAAGAATTTCCAAAACTCTAGCCACTAATATAACGTAATTGACAAGGGGAAACTGTTCTATTTCTAGAAGTAAAATGCATTTTAAGTGGTATGTGTGTGAGAAGGGAGAGCAAGATTGAGCTGATGGCCAAATTATCTTTCATTCTTTGAGATTTTACATATTTTTACGATTACTTCAAAACAGTCTGGACCTCTCATGTATTTAGTGTTTAAAAAACTTTCACAACCCTATCTTTTCAATAACAGGCTGTTGGAGAGGGGGAAGAAAAGACTGTTTTTAATGGCTTTCTCCTTGGTACTGACAGACTTAGTGACCAAAGGAAAAAAAACACAACAATCTCTTTTTAACTGCCAAATAACTATCAAATCTACATTAATAATGGTCTTAAATGACCACCTGTTAGCTCATCCAAGAAGATCTTCAGAGTGAAATACCCGTTTCTCAAAATTCACAAATGGACGAAGTTGAGATTTAAATCTGATCTAATTACAAAGGTGGTACATCATTCAAGAATTTGATATAAATAGAAGAAGGGAAGGAAATGAACTGACAATAAAAAGAGCAATATAAAGAGGAACTGGAAAAGAAGAATAAATGAATGAAAGCTTATGCTGTCTTTTAGAGTTAGTTAATTGTTCCTGTTTATTCATTATTTTCTAAATCTTCTCCATTTTAAGACCATATGTCTTTTAATGAAAAATACAATGGAAGCTCAGAACTTTAGAAATTATTTTGTAATTTTTCCAGGATGAAGGATATCAATGATATCCTTTTTAAACAGAGTTTTTCAGAAATTTATTTTTGAGTGAGCTACTATATGTTATACCTCTAGAACAAGAGTCTTCAAACTTGACCGTTTTAAGACTTGTGGACTTCAACTCCCAGAATTTCTGAGCTAACATGACTGGAGGAGGAATTCTGGGAGTTGAAGTCCATAAGTCTTAAAACTATCAAGTCTGAAGACCCCTGCTCTAAAATCTGTGTGATGACATTTTTGATGAAGAAAATTTTGATGAAGAAAGTCAAGGAAGTGTTGAGGTTTATGGAGGGCAAGGCTAGGCCCAATTATCTCAGAATAGCATATTCATATCACTATGGACCTTCAAGTCAATCCTGACTCTGGATAACTACAGGAATACATTCAGGTAATTTTCTTGGCAATATTTTTTAAACGTGAGATGCCAATACTTTCTTTCTGTGGTGGGAAAGAATCACTGGCCCATATCAGGGAGGATTAGAACCCACAGTTTTCCAGCTTCTAATCCAGTGACTTTAACCGTTATACCATATTGACAATATGGGTTTTGTTTCCATACAATTGGCTGCCGTAGCATTCCTGCCATATCTGGGAAGCTCTTCCATGCTCATAAATTTTGACAGTAGAAAATATAGGGCACCCACTGTAGCTTTTATAGAGATTTGTCCTTCCACCATATCCAAGTACGTTCCCTCCTTCCCCCCCCTCTCTCATACACACACACACACACACACACACACACACACACACACACCCCACTCTCCCCCACCCCAGTTCTACCTAGACACACATTTAGAAAGGCTCAACTGAGAGGCAGCTCAAAGAGCAGAGCAGCACTGACCCAAATGGGAAGAAGTTATTCATGTGAGATTTCTTTCTGGCTTCATCCAGTATTGCCATGACACCTGATTTGGGGCTTTTTTCCCCACATTAAACTAAAAGCCTCGGGCAAGATTTCATGTGTTTAAAAGTGCCCAGACTGACAAGAACTTTCCAAAGTAGAGTACATAATAGAGTGAAGTCAGAGACTTCCCCTAATGTACATGGCAACACCTTCCCATTTCAGCCAAGCACCGCTCTGTTGTCTGAGCTGCCTGTGAGCTTGGACATTTTTTTAATACATAATCAATGGTCTTTCAGAAGACCACTCAGCACATATCAAAAGCAGCTCCTTCTTTTCTTTGCCAGGCAATTCTCTTATCAAACCTGGCAAAAGCAACCAAAGGGGAAAGGGTGGTTTAACCAACGGTTTTCTAATTCCACAGATCAGCTTTGTGGGATCAGAGAACTAGCATTAATTGAACCATTTCCCCACTGTTTCTTGGACCATGGACTGAGTTCCCAGTGATTCTTCAGACATCAACTAGAAGAGAGAGAGAATAAGGAAATTATGGTGGAAGGACGTATCAGAGTTAAGGAGCGTGTCTTTATCCTTGCATCTCTTCTAGATGTCAAAGGCATCAGTTCAAATGACTGCAACCTAGACCTTTCTGCTGTGTGTGTGTGGGAAGAAATTACTTGACTTGGAATACAAGAAGAATAAATCATTTAAAACCAGATGACTGTTCGCCGGAAGCATTCAGAACGAAGCTAAAACAGAAATATTTTGTACATTTAATGAGAAGGCAGGAGTCACTGGAGAAGACCCTGATGCTTGGAAAAATTGAATGCAATTGGTAAATGGCTGACAGAAGACAAGCTGACTAGATACCATCATACATGATTGTAAGAACTCAAAGAAACAGTTATTGACAAACAAGCCTTGAAAAACAGTGAATGTGAAGAATCTGAAGTGACCATAAAAGCACTCTAAAAAGTTTAGCTAAGGAAAGTTACAATTAACTAACAAAAAGCTAACCTTTAATGATTAAGTTACTAAGTAGCATACAGCTAGTGAAGCCAAGAGAATAATTTCCCCAAATAATTATGATCTCAGCATATGCCCACAAAGAAAAGCTCCACATCTTCTAAAAGATTCTCTGGTAAATATTTTGCAAAAGAATGAAGACCCTCATGCATGCTAAAACATTTTTTATCAACAAGAAATGTATTAACTTATTCAATTTAGTGGCATCAGCATCCAGTTGAGAATTTGAAGCTAAACAATAAGATTATTTTATCTTGTTTCTGAATGTTGTACCATTGACTGGCCCATCTACTAACTTACATTTCTGAAACAAATAGGAAAATTCCAAATCAGATTTTTTTTTTTTTGCAGGAGGCAACAGTGCCAGATTTGGGAAAGCACAATAAAAACACAAAAACTTATGGCACCCGAATTTTGTTCCTTCAGCAACTAGTTCTATAATTGTAGAGAATAAGGTTTTTTATTGATGTATGGGGTCCTACATATTGCAAGGAGATAATATTCAGAAATGGATCAGGCAGACCTTTCCCTGATTCACTGTGATATAAGGGAGAGGATATATAGTATAATTAGATTTGCAAGATCCTGTTATTATAGCCAATCCCAATAAAAATAGTTCTAGTTTGTGGAGCTGATATCCTGGTGTGGGGCTGCCATTAAGGGTAGGTCTAGCCTTGCAACTGGACACAGATCTGTATAGCTTAAGGCCTGGTTCTGTGTTAATTTAACCAGTGTAGGAAAAAATCCCTAAAATTTAAAAACAGAGCTATGCAGGGGAAGTAATCAAAACATGAATATATTCTTTCATTATTAACTTTTTGAGATATGTGTAAAATTAGACTGTTACTGTACCACTTTGGGATAGAATTTTTTACATTATGCCTAATTGTTCTGCACGTGTATTGTGGACACTTAATAATAATGAATTATGAATATATTAAAGAAGAAATAATGGGTTTTCTTGCCTGTAGTTTTCTGTTAAGATGTAGAGACAATAGCATCAACAGAGTGCATATTTCTTAAAATAGGCTTTGTTTCTATTGGATGGTTAATTTCCAGGAAGCCCAGAGCAGCATAATGATACGAATTTGAGTTTAATGTAAATTGGCATTAGTTACAAATCAGAGTTTGGCATCTCAAGTTCAGTATTATTTGTGCATTTTTTCTCACTGACTTAATTGCCTTTTCATTCAAGTGTGCACAGCTGAAATCATAAGATTAAAAATTATAGCCAGACCTGCAACAAGGCAAATGACTCCTGAAATTAGAAGGACAAACAAATCTACACCAAGAATGCATTTTCAATGCCAGAGGAAAAAATGTGATGAATCATAGATTTTGTATTACTGCTTTGGACTTATTGAAAACAAATCATTATTTATCTCCTATACATCAGTGTACAGGGGAGACTAGAGTCAGCTGGACTGCACTGTTAAAATATGCTATACCAACTGTTAAAACATGAATGTAATTAGTGAGCCAAATCTATAACAAGTATATACTCTCTCTATATATGAACACCACCTCATTACTAAACATCTGATGATATTAAGATAACAATGTGAGCTGAACTTTTTGTGTACCATTTTGTTTGAGTTCACAGCTAAGACTATAAATAGTCTGCTTTTGAGACCTCTCTGTAATGGCTCATTCACACATGTGTGAACACATTTGCTGTTATAGTCAATAAATGCTAAATGCCAACAGAATGACAGAAATCTTTAACCTATTTATATATTTATATACTACAAGAGCCGAACAGGAGATCTGCTAGCCTGTGTATAATAAATATACTTAACAGAATACTTAGCTCTGGAATTATCGCTCACTTTTCACTATAAACATACTGTAACAAATTTCATAACAGTTAAACATGAAGACAGAAACAGGTTCTCAAATATTATTTGAATGCTTTAGAGTATTCCAAATTATTTCAGTACATTGTCTTGTTTCAGTGTTAACAGTCTTTCTCTTTACAGCTTATTATTCACATTCTATCTACCATCACTCATAAAAGTAATTCATCACCAAAAGCAAAATTGTCAGTTCAGTCTCTTGGATTGCCATCCTAATTATCTAGAAATGTGCCACATGGAACTTCATCTGCTAATTGTTCACCATGCTGCTAAAGGAGTAGAATTCTAATTCTGTAGCATGTATAAGTGAACTGTTGCTTTTAAACATATGTAAATGAAACAATTTTGTTTTGATAATCCCAAACAACTGTACTGCAAGATTGTTCTTAAGTTTATATGACCATGGGATTTATATAAACCCTTCTATATACAGTGAAAATATGTATCTTGATATTCCTGAATAATGAACCTAGTTATATTGGGTATAGATATCTTGATTCTATCAGTGCTAGTTTTGAATATTATTTATCCAAGAGCCATGGTGGCACAGTGGTTAGAATGCAGTACTGCAGGCTACTTTTGCTGACTGCCAACTGCCAGTAGTTCGGCAGTTTGATTCCCACTGGCTCAAGATTAATTCAGCTTTCCATCCTTCTGAGGTCAGTAAAATGAGGACCTAGATTGTTGGGGGCAATATGCTGACTCTGTAAGCTGCTTAAAGAGGGCTTTAAAGCACTGTGAAGTGGTATACAAGTCTATTTGCTCTTGCTCTTACAGGGCTAATAGAGTTTTTGTCAACTGAGTACCAGCCAAAGTTAATGATGTAGGCATTTGGAGGCTCCAAGTTGGGAGACCCTCATCAAACAGAATACTCTCTACTCCTTAACCTCTAGCTTAAGAGAAGAAGAAGGAAAATTCATCACAGCTCTCCATCTGTGGGTGCACTTTGATCTTAATCTTCAAGAGTGTTTCTTGTCCTTCTTCCTGGCCAACTTTTCACCAAGTGTAGTTCATATAATTTCTGCAATATGTCATTGTAGCCCAGCTGAGTATGGTTAGATCAACTGATTTCCCCCCCTCACTTCTCTATAACTAGAATCTTCCTGTTGTCAAGACACCCAACAATAATTCTCTGCCGTCAAGATGTTTTAAGGATTTGTGCCAGGACAGATTCTACTGAACTACTTGGATGTGGTTCATGCACAAAGAGACACTTTGAAGAAATACAATTTAATTATTTACACCTAGGTAGTTTCCTATCTGTAATTTTTTTCATTGTATTTTTTTTTTATTCATAAACATTTTGAATACAGTGTATTGTCAGGGCATTTACAGAAAAGCAAAGAAAGAACAAAAAGGAATATTAACATATATACTGTCCCACCCGTCTTTTCCTTTGATCTCCTGCTTCCAATAAAGCCGAATTCATGTTGTTATGACTCAAACTTTATTTATCAACAGTAACAAGGGGAACGAATGGGCACCAAATGGGAGGAAAGAAAAGGGGCATCCATCCCGTCCGGGATCAAGTCAGTTCTGGGGAAACCGAAACCACCCGATCTACTTCCTTTCACGTGCTCGATCACACGCCCCAAATTCGGGAACCTTCGGGATGTTTCAACCCCTTGGATCAGTCCGTCGGGAAATGTCCATGTATTCTGTAGTTATCTAGGGGCGTACCCCAGGGTGAGATGCGGGGTCGTCTGAGAGGGGGGTAATCACACCAACGTTGGAAAGGGGGAGGAGAGGATGGGGAATCGAGGGTATCAGGGTCGGAGGGAATCTGGGTTCTAACTAAAGGGCCTATAACTTGGAAAGGAAACGGTCGAACAATTTCAAATGGTCGCAAAGGAGCATAGGGAGGAGGGATAGTGTATAGTCCAATTGGCCCCAGA
>JANHFR010000797.1:117167-127670 GCA_032468015.1 Mimophis mahfalensis | reverse complement strand
CCCCAACAATCTGGGTCCTCAATTTACCTACCTCGGAAGGATGGAAGGCTGAGTCAACCTTGAGCCTGGTGAGATGCCTTAATTAGGGGCTAGCCGACTGTTAGGCTAATTCCTTACAGCCTGCTCCACCAAGGTCTCATTTTAGTCCAATATTTTTTTGCCTCTACACATGTCAACCACATATTGGAATATTACCTAGGTATCTGATGGCATTTCCAACATTTAGTAGATTTGTCTTTTAAACATCTTTGCCAACCTCACCGGTGTTAGGTGCCATCTATAAAACTTCTTATACATGTTTTCTTTATAAAAACGATATAATTTAGCATCTTTCTCACATCTAGAATGTATCTGCACCTGTGAATACCATGTCATATCAATCCCTTGTTCATTCAATTCCTGTTTATTTTTGAGTTCCCCCTTTTCATTCAATATGTCTTTATATCTAACAATAATTCCCATGTTAATAACATTTGGGTGAATCAGTGCTTCCATTATTGAAAGCCAGACTGGTATATTCAAATAATGTTGTTCTCTAATTTTCTCCCATACTAACAATAATGCATTCCTTATATAATGTCTTTGAAAATAACCATGTATTCTGTTTTTTCCATACCATAAGAAGGTGTGTCAACCTAGTTGTAAATCATGTCCCTCCAGAGTCAATAGTCTCATATGTCTCAATGCAAACCATTCTTTCATCCATGTTAATGCTGCTGCCTACAGTTCCCCGTTAGGTAATCCAAAGTCTCCTTTGTTTCTTGCATCCTGCAACATTTTAAAGCTAATTCTTGCTTCCCCCCCCTGCCAAATGTATTTTAATATTATCTTGTTGAATTCCTCGAAGTATTTTTTCCCCAATTTTATCAGAATTTTTTGAAATAGATACAGTACTCTCGGCAATATACTCATTTTAATCATAACTATCCTTCCTACCAATGATAGTTGCAAACTTTTCTGTTTTTCCAAATCTGTTTTAATTTGTTCCATCCATTTTTGATAATTTTTATTAAGTTTTATTAATTTTAAAATTGTAGTTATAAAAAAGAAAAATTACAAACAAATCAAAAAGAAAAAAAATACAACAACAACAACAACAACAAACAAAACTACGAAAACAAAACACTATCAATCGAGAGCGCAATGACCAGGGACAGGGGACATCCCTGCCTTGTGCCATTCTTAATATTGATCTTCTCAGTCATCTCTCCATTTATTATCACCTTTGCATTTTGTTTATATTATCTTAATCATGTTAATAAATCTCTCACCAAAGTCCATGTCTTTTAGTTATGTTAACATGAATTGCCAGTTCACGTTATCAAATGCTTTCTGTGCATATAGGAAGACCAATGCCATTTGCTTCTCTGAATGTGCTTCATAATATTCCAATGTATTTAAATTATTCTCATATTATCTTTAATTTGTCTCTTAGGTAGAAAGCCATTTTGATCTGAATGGATAAATTGGTTGAAGAATCTTTTTAATCTTTCTGCAACTATTGAGGGAAATATTTTATAGTCAGCATTCAATAATGAAATTGGTCAATACTTTTTTATCTGTTGCAAATCTGCACCTTCTTTTGGTATGAGAGTAGTAGATGCCTCCAACCATGAGTTTGGTATTTTTGCTTCTGATAATAGATCATTAAATACATCAAACATTGGAGTACTTAGAGTATTCTGTAAACCTTTGTATAGTTCTGCTGGTAGTCTGTCTGGGTCTGGTGTCTTACCACTCTTTTGTCTCTTGATTGCTTCTGTTAATTCCATCATTGTTACATGTTCTTCTAACATTGTTTTGACTGCTTCAGGGATTTTAGGCAAATCTGCTTTTTCTAAGTATTGTCTTATTTTATCTTCTGAAATTATCTCTTGATCATATAGTTTCCTATAGTAGTCTGGAATCACTTTCTTTTTCTCCTCATTTTGATAGTGAAGGATTCCTTCTTCATCCATTAGTTGATATATCAATTTCTTTTCTTTCTCCTTTTTCAATTACATGCCAGCCATCTTCCTGGTTTATTTGCATTTTCAAAGAAATTTTGTTTAATGCTCTTAATTTTTTGTGCTAGTTCTTCTTTATCTATTAAATTCAACTTACGTTTTGTTAATTCCATTTGTATTTTTATATTCTTCTTTTGTGGTTCTTTTTATAGATCTATCTCTAACCTCTTATACTCTTCTTCTAGTGTCTTTTGTCTTTGTCTTTTATTTTTATTTTTATTTCCCATGTAAGTTATGCCTAGTCCTCTAATATGTGCCCTAGCCATATCCCAGACATTTTGAAGTGATGATGTTCTTTCTTTTCTTTTCTGTTCTCTTTAAAGAAAAAAATACATTTCTTTTTTTCCATAAATTGAATAAATTCCTTTTCTTTTAACATTGATTGATTCAAAGTCGATCTTAGTTTCCTAAATTATTTATTTCTATATTTATTTCCTGTACATTAGATTTTAATTCTGCTGACATCCATATCATATTTATCCTGGACCAACACATTTGAGTAAAGTGAATATTGATTTACATTAGGATGAATCTCTTGCCGTACATCTTGGATACCTACTTCTTCTGCCATTTTGAAAAAAAGCTTTTGGAAGTGTTTTTCTAGCTTTTTTGTTTACTCTTCTGGTTTTATAATCTTGTTCCGCATCTACAATTGCATTAAAATCTCCTACTACACATATATTTTTATAGTCGAAGTCTGTTATTTTCTTATGGAGTTTAACATAAATATCCACTTGATTGCTATTTGGTGTGTATATTGCTACTAAGAGTAACTGTTTGTTATTCATTATTATCTCCACCATCAGGATCCTCTCTTCCACATCTGCAAAAATTTGCCTAACGTTTATTGTCTCGTTTACATAAAGAGCTATTCCCCTCTTCTTCTGTTGTGGTAAGGAAGTATATAACTTCCCAATGTTAGGGTATTCCAGTACTTCGTTGTGTTGTTTTTTAATATGAACTTATTGTAAACAGATTATATCTAATTTCAATTTTTCTAATTTACTAAAAATCCTTTACCTTTTTATTGCTGAATTCAGTCCGTTTATATTAATTGACATTCATTTTAATTCTTCCATGATTTCATTTGTAGATTGGTTTTGTTGTTCTAGTCGCTCTTATCTCTCTTGGTTCTTTGGCTTTCACTTCTTCTCTCTTTGCTATTTCCTCCAAATCTCTTTCATCTTCTCTTTGTTGTACACTTCTCTCTCCTGTAGCTTCCTCTTGTCATCTGTCCGCTCTTCTTTCTCTTTCTTCTCCTTTCTCTCCTATTCTCAGTTCCTCCTGTGATCTGAAATAATGTTTGTTCTGCTTTTTCAATAGGAACTATGTCTTTGCTCCATCCAAGTCACCAGTATTTCCTCTGGTATCAGCCACCTAAAGTTAATTCCATTTTTAATTAGTTGCTTTGTCAGGAATGGATATTCCCTCCTTACTTCTCTGACTCTTCTCGGGATCTGTTTTAAAACTCCTATCTCTTTTCCTTTACATTTTAAATGCTTGTCTCTCACTCATTGTAGAATCTGTGTTTTCATAGCTTTTTTGGTGAATCTTTCATGTACTTCTCTAGGAAGCCTAATTCTTGTGGCATATCTAGTATGGATTCTAAACATTTCATCCATTTCAACCAGCACTTTTTCTTTGGTCACCTATAGATCCTCCGCCAATAGCTTTGCTAGTATCTCCAGTAAGTTCTCACCTTTTTCTTCCTCCAGATTCTGAAATCGTTCGGTCCATCTCGAGCATTATTTTCATTCTTACTGTATTTTTGTCTGTCAATATAAGTTCTTCCACTCTTTTTTTCTGTTTTTTCCACTTGTTTACTCTTCACCATTATTTATTGAATGTTTGAAATCCTCATGGAGGGCTTTGAAATCCTCATGGAGGGCTTTGAAATCCTCATGGAGGGCTTGTATCATAACTTTCAATTGTACCTGCACAGTATCCATCTTTCCTTGTTGTAATAAAGCATCCAGTGACCTCTGAGCTGCTGGGCTGGGAATTTGTTGATGCTGCTGCTGAGGATATTGCTGATGGAGCTTTTCTCATTTTAAAATATTTTGTTATTTTTAATCCAGAAAGGTAAAGGATAGTGCTATTAATTATAACCCAGAAGTAAAGTAAAAATATAAAAGTACGGAGATAAAATATATATTATAATCCAAAGCTTGTCAGTCTTTAAACCCTATCAGTCTTATTCATTTTTTCTAGACAATTTATGATATTTTTCTGTACTTGATGAGCTGTATTACTTAAAAGAATCAGGGTCCCCCTGCCACCACCAAGAGGCTATCAGAAGACACAAAGACCTGCAATTTTAATTCAAAGCTTGTCACTTTCCAGTAAATCATACTCTATTGTGGTTTCATTTTAAATTACTTTTCTTCTGCAGTGCTAGTTCCTTTTAACCTACATGAGCCCCTTCAGCTGCATCGGTGAAAATGAAACTGAAGATATTTTCCACAGGGTTGAACTCCACCTACCTGATGCTTGAGATAACCAGCAGCGCTGCATGGGACTCTCCCAATGCAAAGAGAATCCATATGTATGGAGAAAGAATTAGACTTATTTTGGATTAAGAGAAGCAGACACTCAAGACAAAACAAACTTGGTAAGAGAGAACAGAGAACATAAAATATTTCCTCTGAGCCTCTAGTGATACATTTCTTTAAAACATCTGGAGTGGGGTGGAGCAGTTTAACAGCCATATTCATGAAGGTTTAAACACCCAGATAAACCTGCACCTTTCCTCCCCTTTCTGCTCATAAATCAGGATAGCATCTGTTAAGGGAAACATTTGCTAAAATACTGAGATTTTCCTATATCTAGTTTTTCAATAGCCTGCCTTTGTCTTCTTTCTATGATTATTTTTGGTACTGTTATTTTGATGGAAAAGCTGTGTTGGAGGTTTAGCAGAAGGTCATTTATTTTGGGGCCCTCCACTGGAAATAACCATTTCCTCCTTTTTGATATTGTTTCTCTATATCTCTATCCAAGGCACTGAAATGCATCATGAAGGGTCAACCATGGAGACATATTTTCAGTAGTGTCATCCAAAATAATAGTCCTCCTACCAAATAGCATTTAATTTGGGGGAAAAAAAGAGTTTGCTTTTCAGAGTTCTTCCCCAAAACAGAAATATGGTGAAATGTGCTATTTTTCTACTTATGTCACAAGGTAGCCTGTATATGTGCATTTGCTATTATTTACATCCTGGAATTCAAAATATCATTAAAAGACCATTTTTTTTAAAAGATAAATATCTTGAGAACAAAATAGAAAAATTAAAGCTGTATTCATGAGGTATGTGTCTAAATTTTGAAACTTTGCAAGACAAATCCTGTCTGGTATTACTAAACTAGGCCCCACAGATATGGTGTTTGTGTTCATAATTTTAAGCTCCTCCTCTTCCTGCTTTATTCTATGCCCAGCCCTGCGAAATGGATGGTGTCCACGTTAACATGTTTTCTTTAACTATTTTTTCTTCCATTTCCCTGTTTAGAAGGCAATTATAGTTTTTTGTTATTAATTTATTAATGTCCTCGAGCAGTGTCCAGTCTAGTTCTTGCCAATCTCTATCGATTACAAAATTCTTCCAAACTTCTTTGTATCTTGTTTGTATTTGTAAGTACGGCCACCAATCGAGGATTATGCCCTGTGCTTTGAGTTGCTGTCTGGTTTTTAGCCTTCCTTGTTTATATAAGATGTCTTTGTAAGTTACAGTTTTCTCTACTTTAATAAAATTTGGATGGATCAATGCTTCCATAGGTGATAACCAATTGGGTGCTTTCAAATAAAATTTGGCTTTTACTTTTTCCCATAGTAACAATACTGATTTCCGGATATAATGTCTTTTGAAATAACTATGTGTTTGGCTTTTTCCATACCAAAGAAAGGAATGCCAGCCGGTCTGAAGACTGAGCCCTTCTAGGATGAGGGTTCTTTTATTTCTTAAACTTATCTACTCCTTTATCCAGGTGAGAGTAGTGGCCTGGTAGTAAATTTCGGCAAACCAAGTCCTCTTCTTTCCTTTTGAGTCTTGCAATATTTTTATTCTTGGTTTTTTATGTTGCCAGATAAATTTTGAAATCAGATCATCTGATTCTTTAATATTTTTTTTTATATCTAATTGGATTGGAATTGTTTGAAATAAGAAGAGGATTTTTGGGAGAATAGACATTTTTATTGCTGCTATTCTTCCCAATAGTGATAATTGTAATCCTTTCCAATTTTCTAGATCTAATTTGATTTGTTTTAGTAACTTACTGTAGTTATTTTCTTTTAAAGAGGAGGATCTTGAGATTAGCCATATGCCCAAGTATGTATGTATGTATGTATGTATGTATGTATGTATGTATGTATTTAATTTTTTTATTCAATTTTTATTCTGCCCTTCTCCCAAAGGACTCAGGGCGGCTAACAGTCCAGTTAAGAAAGATATAATATAAAAGTTAAAAACAAATTAAACCAAAAATTTAGGACTACACAAGACAAAAGATTTAATTTTTGTTGTTTGTAGACCCATTATCTCTTTTAACTCTTGATTTTGTCTATCTGTCATGTTTTTTTTTTTGGTTAGGATCTTTGTTTTTTCTTTATTCACTTTTAGCTCTGCTACTGATCCAAATTCTTCTATTTTGGATATTAATTTTGGTCCTGATTTTTTGGGTTCTTCCAGAAAATACACTATATCATCTGCAAAGGCCTGAATATTGTATGTCTCATTTCTAATTTGTGCCGGATTTGTGTTAGTAATATTTCCAGAGTTAAAATGAAAAGTAAGAGAGATAATGGGCATCCCTGTCTAGTACCTTTATTAATAGAAAAATTCTCTGATACTTCCCCATTGACTAGGACTTTTGCCTGTTATCTATGATATATTGACTGTAAAGTTTTGTTATTTTTTCTCCAAATTCCATTTTTTTCTATTTGATAGAGCATAAATTCCCAAGAGATGTTGTTGAAGGCCTTTTGTGCATCAATGAATACCAGGGCTCCTTGCTTTTCGGGATAAGCCTCATAGAATTCTAAAATGCTTATAATGCTTCAAAGGTTGTTTTTTAATTGTCTGTTGTGTAGAAACCCACTTTGATCTGGATGGATAAAATCTTTTAAATATATTTTAAATCTCTCAGCCAAAAATTGATACAAAAAATATAATCTACATTAAGTAAAGAGATAGGTCTATACTTTTGTATCTGTATCAAACACATTATCTTTCTAACATGGGTGACCCAGTGACAGATTCAGCACAAAGTCTAAACTTACATTATAACACATGTGTTTCTTCGTCACCCCCACCTCTTCTTCCTCTACTTCATCTTGGCCAATTGCAGCATAGATGAAACTGTGGTGTATTAAAAAAAATATGAAACAAACTCCTTACAAGATGTAGGAATTTTAGCACTCGTGAAAGAGCAGTTGAAATTGCCTTATTTTATCTCAATCTGAAACCAAATTAGCATACTTAATTCTGAGGTTGAGACAAACTTTTCAGGACAAGGATTTTTTTTGTTTCAAAAATTTGAACAGGCTTTTTGTTGTTTTCATGTTTACACGGCCCTAGTGACGTTTAAAGACTGACCTACTGGTTTAGATTTTTCAGAATTTTATTTGGTGGAAGCAAAAGCACTTTTTAGGAAAATTCTTTACTTGCTTTTCAAATTTTTGTGTTGTGATCCTGTCACCATCCTTGACAATGACCTACTCTTAATGATATGAACAAACACTAGACAAAAACAAAATGTGGGTCAAGAATAACGCAAATACATTATGGATGTGATTTTGAATTGCACAGACGTTTCGCCTGGGTTTTGGGGTCTTGCATCTTTGTCTGCCTTTTTAAAAAAGACATTCAACATTCAAAGTCAGAGCAGATGTTGATTAGCACATTGGCTACTACCACACTGTGGAAACCTACTAGCAAGCTGCAAATGAGCACTCGCTGACTAATTTGGAATGCATTTTGAGACCAAATCTGAGTTTCAGTGGCATTTATTTATTATTGCTCTTTAATGGATTCAATTATATCAGAGTGAGGTTTTCTCCCCTTCCGAAATAAATGGTTCTTAAACTGTGGGGCTCCTCCTGAAAAAGGAGGTGAAAGAATCCTGAAATAGATTAAACTGCCTTCATACTTCCCACCAACTGAGATTTGGAGGGTTTAAATAATTTAAGTATAGAATCTTCACAGGTCCCCAGCGATCACCAAGTTGAAAAAAATAAATGTAGAATTATAGCATAGGGGCCATTTAAACTAAAAAATCCGACTCTCTGCTTGAAGCAGAAATCTAAATTAAAGCAAACCAGACAGTTGACTGTCTGCTTTTCATGCACCCTGTGAAAAGGAGCCCATCACTGTTTTCAATCATTAGTTTCTGGATCGCTTTCAATTTCTTTAAATTGTTTTAAAAGTGTGTTGCCTAGTATTAGACCCAGGTCTGGGGTCTGACCAAAGCAGAATAAAATTACTAAGAGTTCATCCAATACTGTAACACTTGCAAATAATAAAAAAAACAACACAAAACTTCCATCTCTTCATCCAAATTAAATAAAAATGTTGACCACTGCAGGGTTTAGGATGGAATCTTGTGGCATGTCTCGCCTTCCAGTTTGATAAGAAATCATGAATCTAAATCTTCTGAATAAAAATGTTGAGCCAGCTGTTTCTCCATGTAACTGTAATATCTAATTTACAGTTAGATAATATAATTATCTAACTGTAATCGATATATTACATATCAATTATTATATTAATAATTAGATTATAATATCTAATATCTAATTTACCCTTCTTGCTAATCTTCCATTCTTGTCAATGGGCTATGCATGGAAAAACAAAATGGTGTCCAAATTATATTAATTCCATCTAAGGATGGGTAGGGTAAACTTTACATAGGTTACATAGCTTGAATTGATCACCCATTCTTCCTTGGTAAAACCTATTTAGCTTTCTAGGAGAACATGGCCTTTCATTAAATTGGGTTCTGAAGCAGATTTAATTCACACTACAAGAATAATATATTAAATGAAATTTGACATCTGTTCCATAGATTTCTTCATATATATTGGCCCACAAAAATGTGCTGGCTTACCAGGCTCCTTGTACGTTAGGCAATAAAACAGGGTTGGATCAGTTTCTATATATAAATTACACTTTATGTGAAAACTGAGAAGGAGCTTTTAAAAAAGCACCTCTGATTATTTTTGTCAGGCTTTCTATTTCTGTCTTTTACTTCTCAATATTTCCCAATGTTTATGTAACATTGTTCTTATTATTAATGTACTAGATCGCATACACTGTCTGGCACAACTTTACCCAAGTTATACTTGTTCATCAGTATAAATGTGAGAAATGGCATAAACCTGACCTGTTTTAGAGTCTCATTTGGAGGGCAGCTTTTCTGAGCTGGTGTTTTCCTCCCTTGTTTTTTTTTTAAATTTTATTTAAAAACATCTATTAAAACAAAGAAGCCAATCCGTTTAAGTTCCCAGGTTCATTAGCTCATCAACCTAATCAGGAAGTTTCACATTGTTCATTGACCCTGAAATATTTATTATATGAAAGTAATTTAATAGATGCTACTTTAACAAATAGCACTACAAATAATAATAAATAATAATAACATTAACTGACCAGTTTGGAGAACCCTGGTTTAGATGGGCATGTGGGATATCCTCATTCTTGAAATGCATGGGGTGGTTAGAGATTTGCAGTCTATTTTAACCATCAGATAGCTAACATAGGCTGTTTGCAGTTGGGACTGACAACTCCATTGTGCTCCTAAAGTGGCAATATGGTTGTAAAGGGAAAAATATATATGATTGTGCTTGACTTAGCCCCATTGGAATTGTTGTTGTTGCTGCTGCATTTGTGTTAGGTATACAGCAGGGGTGGGTTTCAACTGGTCTAACAACTGGTTTGGTCAGCTTTTTGAAAAACAAATTTTTTTATTAAGTTTTATTAGTTTTAAAGTTAAAATTACAAAAAAAGAAAAAAGAAATTACAAAGACATCATAAGAAAAAAAATATCTACAATAAGGAAAAAGAAAAAAGAAAACAAAAACAAAAACAAAACACTCTCAGTCATGAGTGCAGTGGTCGGTCTTACACATTTGATCTCTGCACAAAGCAATCAAAATCTTAAACAACAAGTGTGCTGATATTGTAACATTTCATTACAAAATATATCAGAACAATTTCAATGTGATTTCTCCCTCTTATTTTGGAGCCAACGATAGAACGTCCCTCAGATTTCATAATAATCTGTTTCCTGCTTATCTTTAATAGCGATTGTTAGCCTATCCATTTTAGCACATTCAAAAATTTTCTTTATTACAGCCTCTTTATCTGGTATTACCTCAATTTTTTTTTTGAATTTTTTTTTTCTGGGGGAACCCTTCCCAGCTGCCCCTGGGCTATAGCTACCTTTATTTGCTCTGTTTGCAGCACAGCTGATAGGTGCAGCAGTGCGCCTCAGCTGTTTTTCTGCCCAGG
>JANHFR010000797.1:0-14262 GCA_032468015.1 Mimophis mahfalensis | reverse complement strand
TTCAAACAGTTAAAAGCTTACTTTTATTATTATTGCCCCCAACAATCTGGGTCCTCATTTTACTGATCTCAGAAGGATGGAATCCTTCTGAATCAACTTGAGCTGTCAGGATTGACTCCTGGCTGTGGGTAGAATTAACCTGCAATACTGTATTCTTACCTCCATGCCACCATCATATTTATACATCCATCTTACAAACCCCAGAACTCGTTACTCAATGTAGACATTGTCAAGTGCATAGAGAAGGAACCTTAGGAAGAATAAGTCTGTTACAGAAACAGAAACTCCTTCCTGTTGGGCCAGAGGTTTGCTGTTGGACCGGAATGAAAAATCTCTTTCACATGAACCCAAACTCCTTTCTCAAACTTTGACAGCATTTATCTAGTGGTTGCATCCAGGATCTGAAAATGTTGATTCCATGGATGGCAGCTCAAGATAGAAAAGGCCTGTTTGCTGGTTGGTAGTCCATATACCAACAATCCTCTGGGAAAACCTAAAATCAAATGATCATGGCACAGTTATTATAATGCAGTATTGCAGGTTAACTATGCCACAATCAGGAGTTTGCTCCTACTGGCTCAAAGTTGACTCAGGCTTCAGTATAAAAGCATTGGCTTGACATATGTTCTCTCTGCAATTTGGCTACAGTTTTTCCTGCAGTTGGTGATATTAGGCAAAACACGATCAATCACCCTTCATACAGTGTCACTAGAGCACACTATGGGATAGCATGGTTTATGCCTACATGATTTCCTTCCTGCTCTGAGATGGGAGGAAAGCATAGAAAAGGAGCTATGTGAACCCACCTTAAGATGGAAGAAATCTGGGATCAGAATACTTTTGAAAACAATTATATATTTAGAAAGCTTATTGGATTTACTGAATTTTTCCAAATAACCACCTTCCCTTTTAAAAAGAAGCAGTCATTGTCTAAAAAAATGGTGTCTTTGTCATGTCATAAATTAAAATCCTAGCTAGGGCAAAATATTATTTTAGGTTAAGTGGTGCAACCACTGGCTTGTACTGTGGCTACAAAATATGAAAATCATGGAACATTACATCTTCAACAAATTAGATCAGCCTTCCCACTTCTACTGTCCTCCAGATATGCCAGGTGCTTCTGAAAATAGGAATACTTCATGATTCGACAGTATATAAGCATCCAACCTGAAAATGTAATAGACCAATACTGTTAATATGTAATGCACTCATTAATCTGAAGACTGGCTTAAGTTAAAATATTAAATAGGAGCCCTGGGGGGTGCAGTGATTAAAGTGCAGTATTGCAGGCAAACTCTGCCCACTTTGGACTTTGATCCCAACAGGGCTCAAGGTTGATTCAGCCTTCCATCCTTCCAAGGTCGAGAAAATGGGGTCCCAGATTGTTGGGCGGCAATATGCAAATCATTTACATTGTAAACCAGCAGGGAATGCTGCAAAATGCTAAGGGGTGGTACATAAGTCTAAATGCTATTGCTATTATGTTCATTCTTTTGCATATGTTCTTTAGACTAAATAAAATATCAGAAATCACAAAACAGTGGAACAGTATACCCTTGCTTAACCATATCTCATCCAATACTTCATCTTATTGCTTCCTAACAAAACAAAACAAAACAAAACAAAACAAAACAAAAACACACATTGGACATACAGTAAATATGGGCTCCAACCTCCAGAACAGTGTTAGATGGGTTTAAACTATGCACAAAACAGATATCTTTCACCCAACCCATAATTCTAATACTACAATTCTCATTCTCTATCACAGGAATCAAATATATTTGACCACTGTTTTGCCAAAGTGAGCAGATGTGACACCATCCGATGTGTTTTTGCTAAAGTCTTTGGTATCTCCTTCAACCTAATCATTTTCTAATGAGAGTTGCCAAGGATGAAGAAGCAGAATGTAAAGTCAGTGCTACATCATAGAACTAAAGAACTGGAACCACACTTCCTTATTAACTTTATTCCTTCTCAACCCAATGAATATTATATAGATTCAGGCCTAAATTGGATAATGTATTCTTCCTGATTCACCAAATATAGATTTATATTTCACTTCTTTTTGCTGGAGTCATGGAATAACTCATGACATTGATAAATGCAAGGGATACTTCACTGACCAAAAGTAAGAATAAAGGAAAATTATCCCAACTGCAGAAAGACAAAATGCCTGATATTTTATTTGCTTGTTTTCTCCCACCCCGACCTTTTTTTTTTTCATGTAAGAAATTGAAGAAAGATGTGCCTGGGTTTGGTCAGAGCATTCACCCCAAAACACTCTCTTTATGAATGCTGGTGTAGAGAAGACTTGCTAAACTGCAGCAGCTGTCTCCAATTTGATGTCCTCCAGTCTTCAAATCCTCTAAGCCCTAGTTGTTAATCATGTCCCTCTAACAAGGTTTTGCCACTGTGGATAGGGTAGGGTCCAAAATAATCAAAAATGAATTAAGGCATAAAACATAAGAAAATATTTGCTGGCTCTTATGAAGGCTGATTTAGTTCAACATCATGTTACTGACAGCCAACCAGTTAAGTCTGGGACATCAAACAATGGGGAGTATATGCAACATGGCATCTTTCTGTTTTCTCCCAGCAGCTGTTATTCAGTAGCTTAGTGCCATAAAAAGGAACACTTAATTGAGTTTCCAGATGTATTAATTGGGAAATCTATTTTCAGAGAGCCATGATTGTCTGGAGAAGAGCATGAGTTGATTCAGTGTTCTTGCTACAGTGATTTTTAAATTTATTTTTGCTTTTTCCTGTTGCTTACATTTCATAAATAGCCTTAGTTTCTGAAAGAAAAATAGCAAATTAGCCTTTTTTTTTCCTCAGACCCAATGACTGTTGACTCATTTATTTCTAGTAACATAGAGAACACTTGCCTATAAAGTCATCAAGAGTTGGACACAAATAAGTGATTAAAACAACAAAAGACAACAATTTCCAGGACACTGGGAACTGACACCAAGATCTTCAGAAAGTCTCTGATTCTCCCTATCTCACTTTTCTAAGAGATTTCCTGACTTAGATGTGTTCTAAAGATAATATGTTTGTTAGAGATATTTACTAAGCCCAGGGACTGATTGTGTTTACACAGACGAAAGAGGAGAACTTCCATGCCCTAAACCTCTCACTATATTGGAAAAACCACACAATTGGTTCAACTACCAGACCTTCCCCACCCCCTGGAAAAAAAAAATGTTTTATTGTTTTTCTTTTATATATGACCTCTTACACAAACATAACCCTTTCTGGGCAAATTTCAGAATGTCCATTAAGCGTTTATCCAACACAAACTTATATCGCACATTCAAATTTGAAATAATCCTTCTATATCTTTAAAATCTTTTAAAGTTCAAAATTAAAACTTTTCTCAATTATACAAAACCATCTCTTCCGTTTCTATACAACAAATTAGTTTTTGGATTCAATTCATTTGCCTCTAATGTTTATCATTATTCTCATAATAATTAAATAATAATAATTCTAAATATCATCATATTTCAAATATTAACAAAAATGAGTTAAGGTAGATTAATCGATTAGATTAATAGATTAATCATATAATTCCATCTCATCTCACATCATTCTTTTACAAATATTCTAACTAAATCATTAACAAAATTAAGTGCATTTCAAATTCATTTCAAGACAAATCTAATAATTCATAAATCTTGTTATGGGTAATGTAAATACATATCTAAAATTTTATCTGGATTCCAATGTTAGCACCAAATTTATTTAATAAATTCAGCTTATTTGCCTTAGTGTTTAACAGAATATAAATTATCAATAACCAATTAATTCTAAATATCCTTTCATCTCCAATATTATCAGGCAGATTTAAAACAAAATATTCATTAACAAAGTTAATTTAAAATGCATTTCAAATTCATTTCCAAATGGTTCTGCATAACTCATGATTATTATTGCGGATAATATAAATACTTATCTAACTACCAGACCTTTCAGCTCTTCACCAATCATAATCCTTCAAGCAATATATCATCAAATAACAAAATACACTATACTACTCATCTGAAACTTAAGAAAACTATGAGACAAGGCAGCATTGCATCATTTTACTTTCAATTTCATTTACATTTCTTTCGTAGGAAAAGATCTGAAAACCTAAGTTTCCATTTTCATCTATATTTAATTTATTCAATAGCTTATTTTTTTTCCATTTCAAAAACTACAAGCATTTGGCAGGTGGGTCAGGATGACATGAAGAGTAACACTGATCTCAATTTGTAGATTAAAAAATGTCACTTCCTAGGTACATTTTCCTCTGGAAAAACTGACAGACATTTCCTGATTTCTTCATCAAGGATCCCTTCAGGTTAGCATGACTTAATCCCAGCTTTTGCCTAATATTTACTGTACCATAAAATGAGATTTTTTTTAAATCTTCTGGTTCAATTGCATCCCCCCCTCACTTGAATTTAACTCTTTGTCCAATTGGACTGAGACAACCTACTGCCATCAGTTTGTCATCCAGGAAAAGGAGTATGCTGAATGATTGGCTACAGGAACTTCCCATTGCCAAAAATGATTTCACTCAGGCTTGAGGTTTTAGCTTGAGATGTAGAGATACATTGCCCCACATATGAGGTTAGCCTTTTTGGAACAGGAGTTTAGTTAGGAGCTTGTAATAAAAATTGGCATTTTGATAAAAAGCCAATCTGGGAAGTCTTCCACAGCAGATACGATTGGGAAAATGGTAATGGTTTGTGAAAGGTACACGTTGTTTCATAAGCCATTGCTCAAAAAACATCATAAAGAAGCCCAGGTCTTCAAAAGATGTAAAACTCCCTTTTACTGTAAAGCATCTCTTGAGTATTTAAGACCTTTTGGTTCAAAGCTGCCTTCAGTTAAATGTATAATTGATGTAGGTGATCAAAGCAGCTTTAGAGTTCTATGTTGTCACTGCTATGGCTTTTACCTGATGACTTGAATCTCAAGTGCTTTAGGTTGTACTATTATGTAAGGGCACAGCAGCTAAAATACTTTAAATAAATATGGCAACATATGGATAACACATATTTATTTTAAAATTATTTAGGCCAAAGTTTCCCCAAGGAAGCTTCCTGTCCAACAGCTATACTTGTACTAGTAACTTTCAGATGAAGTCTTGTGGGGTAATTAGAGATGTGAGGTTATGAACTGAGTTAACTGGTGCCAACATAAGATACTTGTCTTTTATCAGAACTATAGAGGCTTCCTGTCTCATTCTGATTCACGTTCTTGGTTCTGACTTTTCAAGCCTTGAAAAGGAAGTCAAGGAATGTTCTTCTTCCAGGTAGGCCTACTTTGGTGAAGGGCAGGCCTCTTCTTGGTGCTCATGGGTCCCAGAATGGTCCCAGGTTGGTGGCCATGGGTTCCATGGTCCCAAGATGGCAAGAGGAGGGCTCTCCCAGATGTGGAAACCCACCCCATGAAATGTTTTTTCTCCAGAATTAAGCCTGGCATTTCCTAGCTAAGACATTCCTCTTCTTCAAGTTTGCCTGTACTTATTCTGGGTTTTAAGTGCCTATGCTATTCTGGAATACAGGTAATTCTTGACTTGCAGCCACAGTTGCTAAACACATTGTAAGCCGCCCTGAGTCTTTGGAGAAGGGCAGGATATAAATGGGATTAAAAAAAAAAAGTTGCAACTGGAAAATTCATCATTAAGCAGTGCAGTCATTAAACAACACATCACGTGAACGCAAATTTGTGACCTACCCTGCTAGCTTCCCCATTGACTTTGTGCATCAGGAGCTGGCTGGAAAGGTTGCAAATGGGCACCAGAAGAACCCATTTTGATTACCAAGCACCTAGATCAGGACTGTCAAACCCCCAGCCCGCAGGCCAGATGAGTCACATGCTGGCCACGCCCATGCCCGGTTTAGCGAAGGGGAAAAAAGCCCTGATATGTCATTTGTCGCCACCGTGACAATGTGAGTTTGACACCCCTGACCTAGATCGTGCTCATGTGATTGGATCAAGGGCCAAGTAAAAGTAAGTCACTTTTTTTTCCAGCACCATCATAACTTTGAATGGTCACTAATGGTTACAAGTCAAGGATTACCTATAGTGACTTGTACCTATTTATTCTCATCCCTGTGCTAAGCTTCTTATTCATGTATGGATTTATTTTGTTTCATTTATTATCAAATTTATTTGCCACTCACCTCATGGTTCAGGTAACTCTGAGCGGCTTATATCAAGATAAAACATTCAATGATTATAAATATGAAAAGGGATTCAAATTTAAAAACTTAAAACAAGGTAAGCAACAACAACGTTTTGGAAGGGAGAATTGGGGTGTCTTCTGCATAGCAAGATTGTAAGGCTTTTCCTGAGGGCTAAAAGGGGGGCGGACCTCAGCCTGCACACAGTGGGTAGGTAATCAGGTGTTTGTACAGCATAGGCAGTGGGATTCTCCTCAAGATGAAGATGTAGCTGAGTCCTCTTTAACATGTCACTGAGCACCATTTCAAAGCCTTTTCCTGCACTTCCAGGAGGTGGGTTGTCCTAAGAGAAACATTTCTTCCAGGTACTGGACAAAAACTCTTGGAGGAGAACTCAGAAGCCCAGGCCAGCAGAACAGAGTGGCCATTTGGCTTGGCTTTGACAGACCAAGAGGCTTTGTGAAGCAGCTTTGTGCAAACCTTTATCAAAGCAAAGATCCTCTTCAGTGCTTTGCAGAGCAGAGGTTTTTACTTTTTAAGTAGGTCTGTCGGAGTATGCTAGGGACTGGAGGATTTAAAATATAATAAATAAGTTCCAAAGAGAACTGCAACCGGGTACTGCAAAGATATTTAGTGATGCTTAAGCAACTGCTATGGCTCCTGCTGTTCTTCTGAGCACAACTCTGAAGGACAGGCACTCATCCCTTATGAATTACTGTAGCCTGCTATATAGCGGCATTGTCTGTATCCCAATCAAAACCTGAAATAAGGCACGTGCCATGTGATAATTGTGAAGAGATTCTGATGTCTCTCGGTAGAATATCTATTGGAATGGCACATAAAGCCCACCATCCCTTAAACTCTCAGAACAGTGATGTGGATATTACATTATGGCGTGCCCCCATGTTTTACATAGTGTACAGCCTGTGTGGTGTTTTAAGTTACATTACCAAAAAGAAGCACAACGTTACCAGTTTCATCATATTTGGGGCTCATCAGTCATAGGTAACTGTGTTGTTCAGTGGGGTTCAAACCCTCTACCAGGAAATGAAGTCACAAATCCTCGCACTTTGGATAATGTTATACAGTGTATTAGCTTTAGGAGCTGTAGAATAGCTGTAATTCTATGATGTTTTAACTCTGTGTGCTGCTTTTATTCTTTTGTCTTGGCAGCCTTCCAGTCCAATCCAACCCAATCCAATTAAATTAAATTAAATTAAATTAAATAACCCTTTCCAAAGAAGAATACCTGGCATGCCCTTATATATTTTTCTGGTACTGGAAAGCAATCTTTTTCCTTCAGTCAACCAGCTGTAGGTTTGTAACCTGCCTTGAACCTGATTTTATTGCTCCACTGGCTATCTGTTGTTTCATTCTTGCAATTGCTTTTGTTGTTTATTTCATTTTAGCACTGTTTCCCATCCCAGAACTACTAACAGTAAAAAATCAGAGGGGAAAGGAATAGGAAGTCCAGGGTGAAATACTTGGCTTTTCTGCAATTGTATAGAAATGAAGACCTGAACTTCAGGAAGGCATGTGCAAGGCATAAGGGGAGGGGATGGCAGAGGGATTCGCAGGAGAGATTATCATTCTAAGAAAAATAGCATGAGAAAGAAACTCAGAATAATCTCACTTTGCTTAATTTATGAGGGTATATCAAGGAATGTGGACAGGCTTTCAAGATTCTGTTATTCTGTCTTACTATAATGTGAAAGGCATTCCAGGTTGCTTCTAGACCTGGCCATGTGCTTACATCATCTTTACAAAGTAAGCTAGGCTAAGGGACAGGGCCTGCAGAGACTATAGGTTGAATATAATACTGTTTAAAACCCCACTCATCATGAACTCTTTTGCAAAGAAGAGATGAAAGATAATACTGTCTCACCTTGTTCCCCAACAGTGCAGATTGTTTCTCTAGCTCCTCTTCTAGACAGTCAGTACAGAAAAGAACAGGCCACTTTGTCTAAAGTGCTTGGAATGTAGGACACAAAATCAGGAGATGTTACAAGGTTGTATCCACTGATGGGGGTCTAATCACCAATAAAATGGCATCCCCTGGTGGAAGGGCTTCTTCTAACTCAATGGTGGCAACCCTATGTGTGTCAAAGGTGACATGGCACAACATGCCAGCATTCACCAACACTCTGTTCTCAAAAGCACTTCCTATTCTCATGTGGATTTTGGAGGCTGTGTGAGAATAGGGTGTACACTTACGCGGCCTCTGGAAACTTCCAAAAATTGCGTGAGAATTGGGTGTGCTTTTACCTGGATTCCAGAGGTTGCAGAGGCTGCAGAAGAGTGTTCTCCAAAACTGCTTGAAGAACGAAGGCCTTGTGCAATTTGGAGCTACCTCAAATAGGCCGCAGAGGGCTGTCAACAGAAAGGGAATACCCGGGTAGCAGATCCAAGGAATCACCCACATTGTATCATTTTTAAAAATAAATAAATAAATAAATAAATAAATAAATAAATAAATAAATCAATCAATAAATCAATCAATCAATCAATCAATCAATCAATCCCCTTAATGGGAAAGGCTAAAGTGATCCACTCTCCTGGAGCTAATGAAATCATTGTTTATTTCTTGAGTTGACTAACCCATAACCCACGATTTAGAAACCATTCTGCTTGGATCCCCAGAATTTTCTCTGAGGATACAAAGAGGCAGCGTCATTTGGACTGGAGGTTTTTAAGAAGAGATTGGACCATCTATTTCTCTGAAATGGTATAGGATCTCCTGTTTGAGCTTGACTAGGAGACCTCCAAGGTCCCTTCCAGGTCTATTTTGATTCAAGATTCAATATGTAAAGAATTGTTTCTCTTTTGTTCAGGTGAGTAAGTGTGTGTATGTATTTGCGTGATAGGCCAGTAGAGTCAAGTTAGGCATTTTCTAAATTTTTGATACACTGAACCCCAAAGCAGTTTGCCATAACTGCTCTACCTGCTGCACTTTTTCTATGTTTGCTGTGCTGGTCCTTTAAGGCAGATTTGGGGCATACATATCCCAAGAGGCAAAGGATGACCCTGCTGGTAAGAGGAACCAGAAAAGAAAGATATCTTGCATATCTGGAAGTCTTGTGGCATAATGTAGGATGGATCTCATTAGCAGCTCAAGATGAGCTATTTCCCCTGGTTTGTAGCAGTTCCTGCATTTGGAAGCAAGCAGATTTCTCTACGGAGTTAAATTTGCTCCTTGCAGCTGATCTTCCTTCCGTGAAAAATCATTCCTGGTTCCTGAATAGTTTCCAAATAGCTACATACAGGAGACCTGAACAATAGGCCCAATCACTTCCTTTAGATTGAACTCCTTTCCCATGTGCAGAGTCCATTAACTGGCATTGTTCTCTTAAGGGTGGACTGGATGGTGAAGCCTGAGAGTCCAAAATGCTGCGTATGTGTTTGTGTGTGTTGGAGCAAAAGAAACAGAAAGGGCAGCAATGCCAGTGTGCAATCTGGATAATTTCCTACTTGCTAGCTAACAGCATTCCAGAAATTATCAAGATGCATGTAGTTTACTTGTGATGTTGTATTAAAATAGTTTATAGGTTTGACTCATACATATCTTTGTTTGGGAAAAAAAGCTTGAATAATTAACTGTTATTGTCACAGCAGGTGCAGCATAGAACAGCTAAGCAGAATTGGACCTGCTTAATTCTCTAACCCTTAGGAAGTCCTAGGAATGCTATTGGCTAGATTGGAAATTTTTACAAAAATGAATTAAGCAATGGTGAAGGATCTCTGTAGAAAGTACCAAGAAAACAATACAGATAAATCCAGATTAGTCCACAAGGAATCAAACTTTAATCAAGGGACACTTGAATTACTATAATGTTTTGATGAAAGAAAATACCATGGATATTTCTCTCCTTTATTTTCAGCATTTGAATTCTTCTAAATTTTGCACTATTTTTCTTTACAGGGAAAGTTTCAAAAATGTCAATCACTATGTGACTGAAGCTCTGTCTGAAGCTTTGATTGTATGATTCTGGCCAGCATTTTGACTTTTTTGATCACTAATATTGAATATCTTGTGTTCATCAATTGATTTCAATATATTTTAAATGTGAGTTAAGATGGCTGCCTGGGAGCCACACCACACTCACTTAGCTGGCACCCGGCTGTCTGGAAGAAGCCCAGGATTTGCAGCTAAATATGGCTAGTTTGCACCTGTACTCAACTGCCAATGCTGGGATATAAAAAGGGAGGCTTGCATGCTTGCCCTATTTCTTTTCCTGCTCTCACTCTAGCCTAGTAAACTTTATCTTGTTCAGTCTTAGTCTATGCTTGCTTAGCTATCTATGTCTTCTATAAATACCTGTAAATAAAGGAAACAGGTTGATCCTGCCTCAAGCTCCTGATCTCAGTTATTTCGACTCCATCAACCTCTAAACTTTGGGTAGCAGAGAGAAGAGTATACAATGGTAGCTCTCCCGCCTTTCTAAATTATTTAACAACTAATTCCATCTGAATTTTGACCACGCATTCAGTAACTGTTTGAGGTTACAAAAATGAAACTTACAACTGAGGTCCTCCAAGTTGCAGCTGTTGCAACATCTCCGTAGTCCCCATATGATCATGATTTGGGCATTGGAGAATTTGTGTGATATGACATTGCGCTTAAGGATCTGCAGTGATTCACTTAAATAACCGCAATCAAAACTGAAGGAACTGGTGTTGTATGTTGGTGTGATCACATGACACTGCTCTTAACAACTGTGGTTGGTAAGTGAGGCCAACCCTTATCTCACTTAAATATTACAGAAATGTGTTTGAACCTGGCTTACAGGAAACCTGGGCAATTTACAGCCTGCAGGCAGGCCTAGTCTGGCTCTCGGTTTTGGTGGTGTCATTGTTGAGGTAGGGCATCAGCAGCATCAGCAGGGTGTTGGAATGGCATCAACATCAGGATGTGTCAGCGGTGGCAGAGGGCAAGGCATCAGCAGTGGGGAGGCAGGGTGTTGGTAGCATCAGGGGAAGGATAGTGATGGTAGGAGGTGGGGTAGTAGTGGCTGTCCACAACAGTCCCAGTTTGTCATGTGTCTCCCTCAGAAAATGAATTGCCCACTGCTGACTGGAACAGTCCTTAACTAACTTATTTTAAAAAGGATGGCAAATATCTCTATTTGTGAAATTCAGAGTTCTGAAGCCATAAATTATGGTAATTGATTTAATTAGCAAATTTATAACAAATTTGTAGCAGCTTTCTTTAATTCTTCAAGCATCAAAAACCTGGAAAAGCAAGCATAAAACGTTGTATTAGATTTACAAATATTCAGGAAACGTGGACATTTTTAAAATGGGAACTGTTTCAATTCATGGAAAGAAATATTCCCTTCCCTTCCCATGATCCTGAATACAGTAGAATGGCAAAGGCTGTTAAAGGACAAAGTGCTAAGTGTTTATGGCTTAGCAAATATGTTAAGCAAACATCCCAAATCTGAAAGCAATTAAGAATGACAGGGAAAATAATATAAGCCCTTCTCAAAACTTGTTAGTACTCACTAATCTGGTTGAAGAAATCTAGATGAAGGCCCCTCTGCTATACACTGATATCTGAATGGCACAATATTGTCAATTGTGACTTACTTTAAATAAGAGGGAGATTTGCTGTACTGTGGGCAACTACACGTCATCCAATTTAATACTGGTCTGAAATTTCAGTGTAAACAGACATCTTGAAAAGAAGCTCAGTGGCCTAGTTTGCTTGTGATGGTGTAAAGCAGAGATCATTATGTAGCTGCCAGGTTTTGGAACAGTTCCATATAAAATATCAGATTCTCAATGAAGGCGTTATCTGTCCTGTGATCTTTCTTGAGTTTCCAATTTATACAATTCTGTCCCTTCAAGATTACCGTAGTCTGAGCTCAATAAAAGTATTATGGGAAATGAATGAAAATAGGGCATTTTACTTCAGTAAGGCCAATTTTGGCAGCAATTATAGCATGGAATGGACTCCGCTAGGGAGGCGAAAAGCTCTATTTCCTAACTAGCTTTTTTAGACTAAATTAAATTTCACGTTTCCACTATTGCTGTTCTCTAAACACTCACTAGAATAAGGTCCAATTGTTGAGAATTTTGGATCTAACAGGTTTGTCCCTGGTAAGTATGATACATAGGCAAATATCTTCTTAAATAATGGAATTTATTATATTAAAAATTGTTTCTTTTATTCTTGACAGGCATGCAAGCCTAGACACCTCTACAGTTAGAACATACACCAAGAACAACTGAGGGAGGTGGGTAGAACTATTTATACTGGAAGCATAAGCCCCTCCTCTGCCTGTCACACTATATATACATGCTCTATGGTATATAACTGTCAATACATTATGTGAGCTGACACTGTGGTCAGCATATAAACAGTAGATCTGACACTAATAATCTGCCAAAGTTTGGAAACTAATGTGTGGCAATTTCCCTGCACTAATTTGCTATCATTGTAAGCATATGATACAGCAATCAAGGCACTTGGGGTCACCAAAATATTCGGAGGAAGGTTAAAAAGTTCTTTGAGGCAGTGTACCATTGGTCTGTTGCCAAATGTGGTGCTACAGACAAAACAGATGAAGCTGCCAAGTGCATAGAAGCAAAAGCCTCTGACACACTGTACTGGAGGGCAGCCAAAATGTCATGTTCAAGGGAGAGGAATTCTCCCTAAGATGTTTAAGAATCTGAAGTGCTTTTGGCCTCACAGTGGAAATACTTCTCCACCCACTGCTCAAATAAAATATATATCCCACTTGCAGTCCTTCTTGGCTAGAGCTGATTCAAGAAGTAGGAAGACCTATACATAGGTCTACAGAGAAATTTTCCAAGGATGGGCTCCTGCACCAATCCGAAAGCTCGGAAGACTCACCTCTGGTCCCGGTAACCTACCCAGATTAGAACCTGCAAGACCTGTAAAATCTGAAGTCAAGTGAGTTAATTTAAAGCCCATGTTTAAATGGCTTAATAAGTCAGCATTCACACACATACAGCAGCCCTAGATCTAACTGCTTTGGAAATTAAAAATATTTCTTAAAAAATATTTTCTTAAAAATTCAAAGATAAATTGGATTAGGCAGTATCAGAGTTTCTCAAGCCTAAAATAATTTTTGGATCTCAGAGAGAATATGAACATTGAAAGTTCCAAAGCTCTGAGAAATAAATTTAATTCTAAAGAGATGGAAGCTCAATTTTTGAATCCCTAGCCTTAGGTGAGCTCTGGGGGATTCTGATTTGCTGCTTATAAACTACTTACCTATCAACCAATCTACCATTTGATCTCTGAAAGTCCTGTTCAGCTTTTCAGAACAAGATTTATTTTATTTATTTATTTATTTATTCAATTTATATACCGCCCTATTCCCGAGGGACTCAGGGCGGTTTACAGGGCTCTAAAAGATAAAGCAACTGTGCAGCTATGTTTGAAAATTGGCAAAAAATCTCTCTCCATGATGCAACAGCTTATGGCTTGTAAATTTTGCGTATTGTTTTCATAGTGCTTACTGATTTTTTTTTTAATTTTTATAGTTAATTAAAAAATGAATTTCTTGCCAGGATATGGAATTCTACACTGTTTACCGTAATTCATCTTTCTCAAATAAAATGTGATAACAATTAAAACAGAAGCATTTTTTGGTGAAAATGTGGTTAAGAATATATCTTTATTTGCTCCTTGCAACACAGGCCTTCTGTTTACCCAGAGTTCTGATTCTCTTAAATTTCAGTTTAAATAGGGCAAGTTCTTCAATACATTCTAGAATGGAAAGAAAAAGGATCTGCCTAGTTCACCAAGCTAGAAATCAGGCAACTGTGAGTTCTAGTTCCGCCTTAGGATCAAAGCCAACTGGGCCAGGCACTCTCTCTCAGCCCTAGGGAGGAGTCAGTCGCAAACTATTTCTGAAATTATTGCAACGAGAACTGCAGGAATTGTCTAGTATCAAGTATCAATACTGATTAGAAGGCACACATACACAAACAATCTTGATATGTGGCTTTGTCATCCTCTGCATTACTTCTATGTACAGTGGTCCCTCTACTTACGAATTTAATCCGTTCCAAATGCACATTTGTAAGTAGAAAAATTTGTAAGTCGAAA
>JANHFR010000794.1:0-10536 GCA_032468015.1 Mimophis mahfalensis | reverse complement strand
TTGATGCTAAGATTGGAAAAAATCACTAGTCTTTCCCCCCCCCCCCACATTTACTCAGGCTTGTGACTGGCATGGATGAGCAGTAGATATATTAGCCATCTAAATTTTTGTGTTCATAATATATCTACTGCTTACCAATATGCATTATATCAACCCTTCCTTTTAGCGTAACTGGACTAATATGTGGAAACATTCATAATGTGAAAACTATCATTGTGTTGCATATCTCCTCTTTTGGAAGTAGCAAAACTAACCGTTCCATACTTTCAGAAAGTACAGATAAGAAGATGAGGAGCAACAATGGTTTGGGTTTCATGGCAAACCCAAAAAGAATAGGTGGAAAATGATTTTAAGATAGGATTAATTAAATTCGGTGTTTCTGTGACACTGCAACAAAATTAGAACACAATTTAAATATACATATTTGATTATAGAACTTAAGGTTAATAAGTAAGTTAATGTGAACAGAAAGCATGAGCTTTGCATTTTAAATGATATTTCAAATATAATACATTCTTGCTATTTGAATATGAGGAAAAATGAAATAGAAGTGGTATAAAAATATAAGCCATAGCCATCATCACATCAAGAATGATTATATGAAAATACTCAATTGCTAAGGTCAACTGTTACTTATCGGAACTGATGTTTAATTTGAGAATGATGGCAAACAGCTGAAAAACATCACTAATTATGTAATTATATTTTTATGATTATTCCATTACTAAGTTGTACAAATCTGAGTACTATTTGACAATTACAATGATGTCAGGTCATAAAAGCCCAGCCAACAAGATACGGATTGGACAAGTGAAAGAAAAGGCACTTTATGGTATAACTTTAGACTAACAGTAGAATCAATGATTCTTAAGACCAAAAATAAATATGTAAGTGACACTATAGCATTTGGTTGCATCTGGTATTAAATATTTAATGCTGATTATTTTAGCTAACTTTATATATAGAACTAGAGTGTGCTGTCCAGTAATGAATGTGTAACTTTGTAGTTTTGATTCATACTTGCTTATTATTTATACTTGTTAGAACTATTTTGAAAATTATTTAGCAACATTTATAAAATATCCTTTGAATGTATTTAAACATTTCAAGTTTTAGGGTTTTTATTTTATTTTATTATTTTCAACAGCTTCTCAAAACTTTTTTAAAGGAGTCTTATTTGGGAACAATAAATAATTAATATTAATGGAAGTTAATAAACATAAAACCACACATGCAAATTCACACAAGCTTAACTAATGCAATCAGTTTCATTTTATTATAAAAGCTCACTGTAACTGTTGAGAAACTAATAGAATTGCATTGGTTTGGTTACCTACAGGAATTGTATGACTCAGTTTCAGTTATTTATATACTGCATAATATAATTCCCAGAATGCCAGGCTAAAAGTCTTTTAATACAGAGCCACCTAAAATATGCATTTGTTCATATTGTTAATCTCTGGCAATACTTATTGAAGCAGACTTATTTTGATAAGGCTAATTTATTTATGTGATGAAACACTTTTACTTCTTAATTTGTGAATTGAATCACTGACATTTTCAGTGGAACAACACAACCAATCAATCCATTTACAGCAACAAAGCCAGCACACCACACACCCCCACCATTATTTATAGAGAAATGTCAGCTCCGGTCACACATTGCTCCCAGAAGCACAAAGCCAAAGGCACCAGCCTGAAGATGATGAGTGTGACCTCATCAAAACGTCGCCAAGATACCCTCAACCTTACACGGAAAAAGACACACACACTGTATAATTATCCTAAATTGTCTAGAACTGCAAGAAAATTATTTGTGCTAAAATATATCATTAACTGCAATCATAACACTCAGACTGAATGACTACAGGTAGTCCTTCAGCAGATGGCACTATATTTTTAGTTATATCTGGACAAACCGTGTTTGCTGCTACATATTTGAGGTGGAAGAAATATTATAGTAGTTCCTCTAATTTGTGACCAAAAACATGTCTCCATGCAAATACATATAAAACATGTTAAGATATTTATACTTTTTAAGTTAAAGCATAGCAATGGCACTTAGACATGTATACCGATTTACAGTGCTTTACAGCCCTCTCTAAGCAGTTTACAGAGTCACCATATTGCCCCCAACAATTTGGGTCCTCATTTTACTGACCTCGTAGGTTGGAAGGCTGAGTCAACCTGGAGCCTTGTGAGATTTGAGCAGCCAAATTGCAGACACCCGGCAGGCAGCAGAAATAGCCTGCAGTACTGCACTCTGCCATCATCACAGTAATATAAAATGCAATGGTATATCACATACCTTTAAGTTACAGTACTTTTGACTCCAGGCAACCACCCTGTGCAGTTTTCTCAGCAGCATTTTTCTGACATGAGTTGCCATTGCCTTCTTCCTAAGGCTAAGAAAAAATAATTGGCCCCAAATTGGCCAACTATCTTTGCACCTAAAGCAGGACTAGAACTGATACCTTAACCACCACACCAAACTATTTCTACACATACCAGTACAGGTTCACAAATTGTATATACTCGCCACTCACCTACAATTTGTAGTCAGTCAAAATTTTCAAAGGATTTAAAATTCCTTCCTTCCTTCCTTCCTTCCTTCCTTCCTTCCTTCCTTCCTTCCTTCCTTCCTTCCTTCCTTCCTTCCTTCCGCAATTATTGAAGGACCAGAATAAAATCACTGCCAGAAAAAGTGTTTATATTACCCATCTGATACAAATATGTTGTTTTAAATTTTTCAATCATCAAACTATATCAATATATTTACAAACTATATTCATAGCATCCATCATGTCACACTGGTAGATTATCTGTCCTCTGCTATGAACCTATATCTCAGATCCTCTTTCACTGTATTCAGTTAATATTATAAATGATGAAAATATTTCAAATAAAAAATTCCTCTTAAATCACATAGCAGTAATCTATCTTGTATAAGGGAAAACATGTATACGGATCTTTCACAATAATTTCTTTTCCATCATTTTATCACATTTTTTTTTAATATGTCAGAAGATTACTTGGTAGATTTGGTAGGCAAAAAAACCTATTTCACTGACCTTGCAAGCCTCCTTTGTGGATATGTTGCAATTTGAAAATTTGTAAGTGGATCTTTTAAGTTTTCTTTTTTCTTCTAATTAAAAAATTCTTCACGCTGGGGAGATGTTTTAATTCTCTGTTAGCCATCATTTGGTGAGTGGGCATTCATGCTAACTGAAGAAATAAATAAATCTTCCTTCAGAAACATGTTAGCTGGTTTTATATAATCCAAATGTGCTGGGCACTCAGCTAGATAATATCTGCTTAAAATATCTCAAGGCATATTTAAACAGCAATATTTCTTGTGGAATTTCAAAGCTCTTCAGCCACATTCAGCTTTGCCACGGCAACTTTTAACATCTGTGTTCTTGGCTCTTTTTTATTCAGTTTCCATCTTACAATTTTGAAAGGTAAGTAGATTGAGAAATCAAGGCTGACATCAGTCAGCTTTATGACTGAGTGATAATGTTAATCTTATCTGGGATTCCCTTATCCATTGGACAGTAATATCCAACAAATAGTAATTATACCATACTTCCTCTCTTTTAAGATTCCCATTTTCCAAATTCCTGAAAGAGGAGACAAAATTCTCCACACAATATGCAGATCTCTTACAAACAGGCTGTGTTCTCAATGCAATATTTAAAAAAAAAACAAAAAACCAGAAAGAGCATGGAAAGTCAGTATTCATGCTAAAACTATTTGCCAGCAGCACTTAGATTCCATGTTTGGGATACTTCACAACTGATGAAACGTTTGCTTCAGCACAGATGGGTAAAATAATTTACATGAATTTTTAATGCAAAACGCTTTCTTGTGTTGTTCAGGTGTTTTCAACAAAACACAAATGGACAAGAAAACTCAATAGAATGAAGTGTCTTACAAATTATTTTGGTATGATTCCACACCCCATCCCCCCAAAAGCACGACTGTCTGTCTCTCTCTCTCTCCCCCCTTCTATATATGTGTGTGTGTGTGTGTGTGTGTGTTTGTATTATATATATATATTTGCATCATCATTAGTAGTAGTAGTTTCCACAAAGGACCTTATACTAGTATTTTTCTGGTTCAAAATGTAGCTCCTGATTTCAGAAGAATAATAAAGCCTTTCTCTGTAGGGTAAGAACTAATGGTACTGACCTATTTTAGTTTCAGGAATGATTTAGTGGATTCAGACTATAAGCCTACAGATGCATTTATTTTTATTCCTTTGATGAACACTTTCCTGAAAGATTTAGCAATCGTTTTTGAAGGCATGAAGAAATTTGAATGGTATTTATTATGATAGTTGATTAATTGCTCTTTATAAGAATTTATTATTCAATATTACAACTGTGTAAGTAAAATGAGAAACAATTATATAAATAGGCATTAAAAGGTATGCCTTGATTGTTTTTTACAGATTCAAGCTCAGTGCAGCCTTTATAAGATTGCCAGAACTCTAGCTTTTCCTACGGCAATTGCCTTCCAGATGAATTATAATCCCCACCATCTTCCAAAAGAAGAGGGGATATGATCCAACATATAAATGAAAGCCGTGGTTTGTAGAGGGCTACCTAAGACTAGTTTAATAAATTATATCTGGGTAATCTACAATTAGATTCACAATGTAAGACTAATGGAAACTTATCTATTCAAATCCTAACCAAGGACCTAATTTTAAGAATTATTAAAGTAGTGTCTAAGAATATAGAGAAATCCAACCAAGGTGATTTTTTAAAATAAAATTAAGGTTAACAACAGATTTCATTTTGATAAGCATTCAGTTGTGATCTGCAAGTCCTGATATTTTTGGGGTGTGTGTGTGTTTCAATTCTTTTTCCTCAATCCCAGCATCACCTGCTAAAGGACCATAAATGAAACTAGACTTTTTTTCTAATAACTGTTGTACCAGGCATGCTGTGAACAAAATGCCCATCTGTGGATTTAAAGTCTCATAAGAGCTTAATTTGCTAATTTTCCAAAATGTTCTCAACTTGATGGTCCCAGTAGTATCTATCTATCTATCTATCTATCTATCTATCTATCTATCTATCCATCCATCCATCCATCCATCTTCTTAACTGCCCAACTCCATCACAGAAGGGCTTTCAATACTGCTTCTGTGAACTACTGCTAGAAGCACTACTGCTTCTATGTTTCATATTACAAATCAACTTGGATCTGATAATCTGTTATTTCTGATTCTGGATGTTGTTTTTTCTAGAATTGGTGCATTATTTTCAGCTATCCTCTTCTTGTTGGACTTGACTTGTAATAACAGATAATTATTTTTTTGTTTTCAATCTTCATATATTTGCAACAGGTACAAATCTTTTCTCTCAGTAGTCCACAACTCCTGGCCCTGGTTGCAACAATCCTGAGTCCTATAGCTCAGTTGTCATAAAATGTGGTCCTTGCTGACTCGAGCATTGATCAGTCCAGTATAGGTTTCTTTGAATTATGTCTCACCGTTTTATAGGAGAGAGAGACTTTGTCTTACTCTGTTGAAACCTGTCCAGTATGTTTGAACCTCTGGCATAGCTCTCATCCTCCTCAGAGAACACAAGCTCACAACCATGTCAAAGTAATGGCTCACTGGAGGATTATTATTATTACCTATTCAGAGCAATGTGAACTCACAGCAATATGAACTCACAGTTTCCAATTCTTTTTAGTTGGTGTTGGCTTAATATGCATCAAGTTCTTGCCAAGAATTTAAGATGTCATTATATATTGGCATAGTATATGTGCAAATCCAAGCAGTGGTTTCTGTAATTGGCAGATGGAACATTTATCAGTGCAAAATCTACTATCCAAGAGTTTTAATAATATATTTTTGTTTTATGGCACCCAATATGCCGATAGCCATTGGTACCACCATGACTTGTTTATGCCATAATCTTCCCATTTTGATTTTCAGATCTTGATACTTTGAAGTTTTCTCCAATTTTTTGTTTTCTATTCTACTATCCCCTGGTGCTGTTCTAAGTTCTCTAATAATACAAATGATTATCTTTAGATTATGATAGATAAAGTCATTGAAGGTTACACACCTTTGTCTTAGAATTTCTGTTGATATACTTGTGTCTGTTCATGAATGGAGGTTACTACATATGTTACATAGAAAAAGAAAACTAATATTATTTAGAATAGCCCACTTAAGGCAATAGCAAGTCTAAGGAGATCAATTATTATTAACCAAAAACCATGAATTAGTATTACAACTCTTGTGGTACATTTGAAACTCAGCAGACTAGAAAAGAGCTATTTCTATTTAAGCATTTAAAACAATCATTAAAATACAGGAGAAAAAATGTATATATATCAATGAATAAGCACTACTTATCCTAGAAATGAATTATTGTAAAATTTATCTGTTATCTCTTTCATGGCTATTTTATATCTTTTACTTAGTTTAAGTTAATTAAGCAAGAGTTCTAAAGTAGTCAAGAAATATATAATGTATGTTAACATACATCTTAAGAGAATTACAGCAATTAATAAAATAATTACAAAAAATTAATCTAACCAAAAGATTTACAGCTTTAAAGAAAAAAACACTGAGACATAAAAATATTTTGTGTCTTGTAAATATCACTTCTAAAAATAAATCTGTAACAGGTTCATGACATTAGCAATTTGGGAGGCAGAAGAAAAAAACAAGTGCTGTGAGCAATTTACTTCTGATTACTAGCCCCACTGTGATAAACACCAGAATCAAGGTAATTTAAGTTTTCTCCCCATCTTGTGGAACTGAATTACAAACTTAATATCGTAGTATATACATACACTTAGGGTAGATGACTTTTATTTATGTACTATTTATTAAAAAAAAGATCTTTTTCCATTCATATTTAAAATTCACATAATTATAGGCAATCCATTAGGTGTTTTTTTTTAGCAGAAGTTGGCATTCATACCAGAACTCAGCTGTTTCCTATCTAATGCTCTTCCAGAAATGTTGGGCTCCACAAACCCATGCTTAACATGGTCATTGTGCAAGATTATGGAAACGGAAACTTAACACATTTATGAAGCATCAGTCTGCAGAAGGCATATAGACTTTATGCAGTGTATTAAACTAAATAGGAAATTTGCTCATTTAAAAAAGATTAAAAATGAATAATAGGGATTCATTGATACCACTGATACTTGTAAGAAGAATGATGAATTTTAGAGCCCATTACTTCTCGCTATCCACCCACCCGTTCCAAATTCTAGACCAGAAAGTGTGACAGAATTCTGTGTGGAATCAGATGGGCCTTGTGATTGTAGTAATTCCTATCAAGAACCAGGTTGGTTGCAAGGTTTTAGTGAAGTGTGACTTGGTTCTTAGTTTTATATGCACTAATTGTTTTTCTTGCAGTTTTTCTCTACCATCTAATAAAAATGTAGTTAAAATAAGATAGTGTCAAGAAATAAGCTTTTGTTCATTCTTGATAAAATTATTTGGTAGAAAATAGAGGATCTGATTTTCTGGAAGAGTTATGGATCATTGTAGAAATAAAATAAGTATATGCTGTATTATACAAATATATGAAACATGATATTCTTGAAAGGTTATAGTCTGCAATGTTATATTTTCCCAGAAATATTCCATTGGGTTCAGTGAAGCTTCCTTCCAAATAAATGGCCATAGGATAGCAGTTTAAAATTATTAACCTAACCAATCTTGTATTTTTCTCCAGAGAAAAGCAATCTCTGAATACATGTAATAAAAAGGGTCCCATTACAATTCTGAATAATTCATTCCACTGTCTTCATTCCACACTCTATCAATTAGAAAGCTTTTCCTATCAGTGAGCTGGGATCTCACTTTTTATATCTTAAATCTACAGTACTATATTATTCTGTGACCTGTATTTGAGAACAACAGAAAACAAACTGACATTTCTTTAATGTGAGATATTTGAGGAGTTCTGGCATACCTTCCCATCACCTTTTCCCAATGCAAGTCATACTTATGCACTTCAGGTGGGCCTGACAGACTCATAAGGTATAGAAATCTGTTAGCCACGAAGTATTGAAGCTAAGCCTTTATACAGAATGTAAATCATTGAGCAGATTATTTTTAAGATTGGAACAGGCAAGGAAAGAAACAAGGAACTTGGGATCAGACCAAATGGCTTCTAAAAATTGGCCAAATGCAACCTACCAAGCCACATGAGAAATTGACTGCAAGCAGTTGTTTTCAAAGCAGTGGAATAAATCAACCTAGGATCTAAAAGCTTGAGGCCTCTTGCTTTCCTCCCTCCCTCCCTTCCTTTGTAGAAACTACTATTTGTCTTTGTAGAACCTTTTTAGAAGTATTAGTTTACTGCAAATACAAGTGGCTTGTGTTTGCAGTAAACTATCTAATCAACTATCAAGTGGGATATTTGATTTTTCGTAAGAATGCTGAATGCCAGAGAAAGAATAATTGCAAGGCCCCAGGCTCAATTGCCAGTTAGTTATTCTATAATCTTTGGAAGACACCAATTTTTAATATTTATTTATTGGTTTGTTAAATTTATTTGCCACCTATTTTGCCATGGGGTTCCTCCAGGCAGCTTAAAACAGAGAAATGAAAAGAAAGGTAAACCTAACAATTTTGCTGTTCGTATGCAAAGTACTTCAACCAATTAAATGGAAAAAACTGCAATATAAGACGCTATGGAGGATGTAAACCATTCTTAAACTTTTTAGAAAAAAATATTAGATTTCCTTTAAAATTAGATTAGTTAGGGTTAATATTTGCAATATAAAATAGCCAGCTAAGTAATGAATGGTAAATTAATGTAGACTGCTCTGTCTTTTCTCACTTATTTATCACCTTAAAGACATTTATTTAGGTTTTTCCCCTTTATTATTGTTTTTGTGAGTCTTCTTCACACAAATAATTCCAACAGATAGTACTTCTCCTTTTGCCTTCCTTGGGCTTGGAAGAGATATACAAAAGAAGGCAGCTTCTGTGCACAGATTTTTTTTAAAAATCCAGATTTCCAGGTTTCATTAAAAAGAAAGCCTATGTGAAGAATGGTAGTTTTGCTTTTCTGCTCCTTTTTGTGAGGTGGGGTAAAATTGGGCAGCAATCTGACTACACAAAAAAGCAAAAGTAAATGTAAAACAGCCTTTTTGTAACAGATCATTGAAATTAATAATTTTCTGAGATTCTGTCAGTGCAGACAGATAAAAGCCAATTCATTATTGTTGCATACCCGCTGAGAAATAGAATTATGGTAGTCTTGCAGGACAATCCGTTATTATGCCAGTGGGGGAAAAGGGATAGTCTAATGCTGTTCTTTATTGTCTTGGTATGTTGGGAGGTTTTTGTGCCTGTCCAAATTAATAGTATCTGAAGGCATCCTCATCTCGCTCAATGTTTGTCAATCTTACCAACTTTAAAAGGGGTGGAATTCCCTAGCCAGCATTCTTACCCAATATGCTGCATGACAATCTGTTTGAAGAACTTGACCAGAATAGGGTACCAAAGTGGTAAGTCCGTAGATTCTTTGGTCCTCCTTCTTCCCTTTCATGAAAGTGGGTGACATTTGCTTTCCTCCATTGTTCTGAGACTTCATCAGTACCTCAAGAATTCTAATCATGATTCTGCAATCCCTTCTGCTAATTCCTTCAGTATTGTAGTATATAATCCACCTGGCCATGGACCCTGGGGTTAAGTATTTCTGCCTTCTTACCATCACCATTTCACACTGAAGCCAACACACTCTTTGGCTTTTCTTTCATTGCTAAAATACCCAAAGTGTCAGCGTTCCAAGTAACAACCTCCAAATTAAAAGACTCCGAGACAGTCATCTTCTCAAAGATCCATTTTATTACAGATGTCATATTGGCACATCTAGAAAAACCCGAATCTGGGGTTTTCAGGGTTTCCCTAGCCCAAAGAGAATCCAAATTCCAACCCCTGCACCTAATAGTTCATCACATTGGCCAATCATTACTTCGTTCCAACTGGAGACAAGCCTTGGTCAGTCCCCTCCTGGTGCAGAGTAACATGTCCTTGACTCTCTGAGAAAGGATTGTTGTTGTAGCTAATCTTCCACTGCTCCTTGAAATCCCTTCCCAATTTCCCAGGCACTGAATGTGGCAGCCCAGAAGTCTCAAAGAAAAATGGCTTCCAAGCTGACACAAGGAACCTTTACAAAATTACTTGCTTAATTCATAGTTAGCTTTTCTGAGCTATCTTTGTATTATTGTTTGATTATATGTCTGTCCTTCCATGTCCCATTTTCTCATCAGCATTTTAGAGAACTCCAAGCATTCACAAGGCATGTTTCGATTTTTTTCCATGTTCCTTCTTCAGCAGAACCTTGTTCTTTGCATGTGTGCCTCCAAAATCTCCTTGTAGAAATGTCCATCCTTCCATCACACCTTTTTCCTTTTTTTAAAAAAATTCCATTTATATGCCGCCCTTCTCCGGAGACTTAGGGCGGCTTACAATCTATTAAGCACAAATCAATGTGCTTAGCAATAGCCTTCATTCCTTGTATATGCCTGCTTATT
>JANHFR010000787.1:116684-126775 GCA_032468015.1 Mimophis mahfalensis | reverse complement strand
CTAATTGGCGGTACCCGAAGGAGGCCCTCCCTATGGGAGCGGACTGGGCGGTGGGAAGATGTTGCTGGTAGCAGGTGCTCTAAACCAAAATATGTGGTTTTGCTCATGCTCATTTAAACTCTTCGCCTTCCTTCAGTGGCATCTCCTCTGGTGCTTCATCTCCTAGAGCTCCTTAGGGAACTAAGGTATGGCCCAGGATCAGTGAACAAGGAGATGGCCACATAAGAGAACTCCAATGCAGGTCTTAGCCACTTGCTAATTCCAATCAACAACTAAAGCTTTGGCCAAACTGTCCACCAGATCCACAGGAAAGACCCCAAGAGCCCTCGGAAACCCATCTAGCGCATCCATCATCTGGGCATACTAATCTAAAAGGTCTCATCGGGTCTATGACAATTCACCATAACCAACTCACCATGGGCAGTTTGTCACAGGCAACTTGCCACGGGACAGTTTGCCATGGTCAATTCATCAGAGGAAAGCTCACCACAATTAACTCACCATGGCTAACTCACCACGGGACAATTCACCAGGGCCAACTCACCACAAGGTAACTCACAGTGGGATGAGAGTTACAGTAATATTGAATAAATAGTGGAATAGAATAATTGAAGAAAGGATGCAAAATGAGGGAGAAAATGTAAACGACAAAAATAAAAAACCCCTATTTTAAATGATTAAATTGAATTGAATTGTCCTGTAGCAAGATGTCCTGTGGTGAGTTGGCTGCAGTGAATTGTCCCATTCCATGCTACTCCTTTAGTGAGCTGGCCTTGGCGAGTTCTCCTACTGAGAGTTGGCCACGGTGAGTGGGTTGTGCCAAATTGGCTGTGGTGAGTTGTCTCGTCCCGTGTTATAGTGGCCTTAGGAAACCCCATCATAGCATTTCTTACTGGCCCAACTGCCTCAATCTTTCCAGCAACTTCCTTTCTCCTGCTTCCTGATATCTGTGTGAAAAGAGGGGAGTGGGCAGTGTCTCTGTGATGCCAACACTGGCAACTCATAAGGCCTTCTGAATGTCATAATAGTTGTTCCTCTCCTTCTCAAGACATATTAATAGTAACAGATATTTGAATCCCCCAAATCCAAACTGTGATGCCAAATCTAAGTTATATGTAGCACTTCCAACTTCATGCATCAATAACTGCAAAAATTTAAGAAGTGACTTTTTGCTCACCTGATCATCTGAAATATTTTGAAATGCCTGAAGCATATTAGGACATGTAGGCAGTAGCATTAACAACTCCCAAACTCGCCTTGATAGATTTTCTGCATGAAGGTGGAGTTCTTCACATTTTGCACTCTGAAGACACAGGTTAAAAAAAATCATGCATATATCAAAAACAGACATTAAATAAATTACAATAACAATTTTTTCACACAGATTGTAATAGATGTTCTAATAACATTTTTCGCACCAAATTCAAAAAGAGTGTCAGTTTTTTTCTATAGGCTTAATTTTCTGGTGACCTTATCTTCTTTATACTTTCAATTAGTTAAATTACAATACCATACAGTATTTTAACTATAGTAGCATATTTGTATCAATAAAAATCTAGTTATTACTGTTATTCTTGAGCACAAATATATTCCAATCAAAAGTAGAAGGCATGACAGCACATAACAGCACATTGTGCAGGTTAAGTCATGTTTGAATTTGCTAGATATGAGCACAACCTCTGTCTTGAGTTCCTGGCAACCTGGTGCCACGGTTGAAAGTGAAATCAGTTTAAGTGTACATTCTCTATTTTCAAGTTAAATATTAAATTGATTGAAATAGCTTTTGGGTTATCTACATACTGTTATCATGCCCCCAAACAGTGACTATCATCTTTATAGTTATTGTACACTATTCATAACCATTCTATAGCTCCATCTGGTATAATGGAAAACTAACTTTCAGACAGATAAAGAAACTAACATATCACAAAAATATAATGCCAATTTTACTCATCAATACTGAAAGAGATTCATGAATCTCTTAAATTTAACAGCAAAAGTTAACAATTATGCTGCCTATATACATACAGTATTTGGTGAGCCATTCGATAGCACCCATCATCTTCTGAAATTAATCCCCCTCCCCCACACACTTGTCTACCATAGACTTCTGCAATATATGCCTAAATGCTGCAATAGAGATTGCAGAAGTGTGTATTTTTCCATGAGATGACAGGTAATTTGGACAACTTTGAATTATGTTTTAAAATACAATTTCACAGTTATTCAATTTTATTCTTATTTTATTTTTGGTACCCATATCGTCTGAAATTATGCAGCAATGCCTATTCTCTGACAGATCATGGACCCCTGTCATGTTTATGCATGCATGGTTAAAGATTACATAAAACAACGGTCCCCAACCTTTATGACTTGGCTGGGGAGGGGGAAAGAGGGGAACCAGGCCATGCAAGTGGCAGGCCGGCGCACACAGCTTGACTGCAAGTGGAGCACGTAGCTTGACTCAAATGAATGGCGGGCTGGCTTGTATACACAGCTCAACTGCAAGTGGAGATGCATGGGCATGTACAGCAGCCTGGCACTTGTTTGACTTGAGCTGCGTGCATGTGCACTAGCCGGAATTACAAATAGATAGCCCCATAGTGGACCCTGACCCAGGGATTGGGGGGCCCTGAATAAAACACAATTTGTGCCCAAGAACCTTAATTAAAGTTACCTCACTATCTTCCATAGCCACTTCTGCAGGTGGAGGCTTAAAGGAGGCAAGCATTTCTAGCAAATCAAACAGGGTGGTAAGATGAGGCTCTTGCAGAAGTAAAAGCATTGGGATATTGTCCTTCTGAGGTGCTGGCAAGCAGGATGCTGGAAGCTGAACTCCTTCCCCTTTTCGCTCTCTCCTTGGAGCACCCAGGGACACAAAGACCATCTTGAGAAAACAAGTGAAGATAATTTTATTTTTTAAAAAATATATTTTTTTAAAAAGGAAGTTATTATTATAAAAGCATCTGTATATAAAGTAGATACCAATAGTATGACTTAAACACACTGACTAGGGCCATGAGAAAGTTGTTTGTGTAGAAGGGAGAAGAAAAAGTACAAGTCAATCTTCTGGCAAAGTACAAAAGTTCTTTATGGCAATGGGCAATACTTCATCTTGCCATCTTTTACATTTTCCACCTGACCAACAGATATCTCTTTTTGCACTTTTAACAGAGCTTTCTGTGAAAATAAGGTAAAGCTTTTCCACAGGGATGTATTTTACAGGTAGTCTTTAGCTATCAACCGCCTCCAGTGATTGAAAGTATGAAAGTATTGAAAAAATAACTTAATAATCAATGCCTTATTTATGACCTTCACAATGTCCCTTAGTCATGTACGTGATCATAGTTACAATCGGTATATGTTGCCCCATACCTGACCTGTTGTTTTGCTTTTCTTTCCTATCCTTGCAGAGAAATGGTACAGATTACAAGATAATAAGCAGACAAACAATGGGGAATATACCAAACTATTTGTATAGTGTGACAGGGCTACTGGTGCCAGCATATTGCTTTCAATGTGTATTTCTCATGGTGCATGCTTACTCTCTTGTAATCCCTTCCTCCCCCAATAGTATACTCTGTGGGGGCAGGGCAAAAAAGCTATTTCAGTAAGCAATGTCTCTTGTGGTTGACTCATCTCCTCCTCCCCTTGCATGATTGGCAAGGGAGCAATTAAGAGAGAGTAAGCCAGCCCACAATGGGAATTACTGGGCTGTTTTTATAGAATGCAGCTGCTAATACCAGCACACTGCTTCCTAATATGTGTTCCCCATTGTGGGTCCGCTTACTCTTTTATAATCACTTTCTCTCCAATTATTTTAAATACAAACATTATTTCCCCCTTTATTAATTATCTCAGGGCAAGGGTGAGATTTCTAAAGAGCAGAGGAGTGGTTAGGAAGCAAACAAAAGCCAAAAGTGAAAATGATTAGTTTAGCTATTCCCAGAGCCACTGGGGCGAGCATTCCAAAAGGTAGCAGAATGAGGAAAAGAAAAGCAGTCATGGTCACGTGATTTCCTAGATAGCAGCCACTTTGCTTAGTGATTGATTTGCCAGTTCCAATTATAATGGTTAAGATGCTGGCCCAGAAACCAGGGGACTGAGTTCTAGTTCTACCTTAGTTCAAAAGCCATGTGGGTGATTTTGGGCCAATCATTCTGTTAGTCCGACTCACCCCATAGGATTGTTTTTGTGGGAAAAATAGGAAGGAGTATTATGTATGCTTGTTTCCTTGAGTTACTTATCTCTATATATAAAACAGAGTGTGGGTGGCTGGCTGGCTGGCCGACAGGCAGGCGTGGAGCCATAGAGGTACTAATCTACACTTTACAGACGTGTCATAGACCTTGCTGGTCAGAGGCTTCTCCAGGCCTAGACCTAGGCCAGGATGATATGGTCTAGGCTGGGATGATATGGCCTAGGCCAGGATGACAGGTGAGGGTCGAGCCTAGGGTCTAGACTAGGATGAGGTGAGGCCTTTTCAAACATTAGGGAGGTAGCTGGCTCCAGGACGACTATACCCAGGCAAAGCCGGGTAATCAGCTAGTAAAATAATAAAGCTGGGATAAAAATCTAACAAATAAGTAAATATAAATAATTTATTATCACTACAGAATGATTTATAATCACCTCTGAATATTTATCAATACCTGCATATCTTTAAACCCCAATTCATGAAGAGTTTTTTCATCATAGTCAGTTGTTAGTTCATGTCCAGAAGAAATCATCCTTACAGGCCCCATGAGGCCCCCTAAAAATGAAAAACAAATTTGTTTTCAGTATTTTGCCTTCTACTCTAACCACAAAACACATGACAATCATTCTACACAACTACAGAAATAATAGCTTTTCTGTTATTTCATTCATTCATTCATTCACTCACTCACTCATGTACTAAATTTAGAAAAACACTAAACAAACCTTTTTTGTATGAATGTGGTCTGAAAATTAGACAAAATTAAACCTACCACCCAACTCAAACTGGATTGCAAATCAGTCAAGTTTTAATCAGAAAAATACTTCAAAATGTACCTGGAAAATCTCCTTTTCTACTGATTTGACCAAATTCTTGCAGATGTGCTTGCTGATTCAGCTGTTCTTTCTGTAAATTTTCATACCAATGCGTAACCTCAGCTCTTAGATCTGCCACCTGATCACTTGGATACATTTCAATGGTCATCTGGAACAAAACACATTATACATTACATTTATTTCTCAGATAAGAAAGACAAAAAGTTTAAAGTAACATATGGGGTGAAAGCCAATTAAAACGTACTTTGTCAGGAAGTCCAGCTGGTTGACAAACAATTCTGAGAGGTAGTGATTGCTTATCACTCAATGCTTTTAAATGGCTGCTGATACCAGTGCCTTCTATTTGCCATTGTCTCAGATGATACGCAAACCTGGAGAAAAAGTATTATAAAAAGGAAAAACAATGACAAACTATTTCTTCTGAGCGAATGTATGGAAATGTACATGTCTACCTGTTCAAGCTGAAATTAATAGGCTGAACTCATACAGTATATAAAGAAAAGTGACTATGAATTTCTTAATATTTTAGGACTTGTGATGTTTATGAACTTTTGTCAGGGTCTAAAGATAATTTCATGAGCTCAATGTTTCAATCTTTTTTAAAAAGTAGGTTACTCAACACTACATAGCAAACCAAAGGATATTCCAAACTAGAATGATTTATATCAGTGGCCCCCAACTTTTTGGGCACCAAGGGCCGATTCCACAGAGAAAAGTTTTTCCATGGACCAGAGAGGGCTTGGTCTCACATGCTGCCTGCATCCTGTGGATGGGGCTTTGTTTGTTTGCAAAGCCCAGTTTCTGGTATGCCTTGGCCCAGTGCTGGTCCATGGACTGGAATCGGGAACCACCAAATTATAACACAGCCAAGTTTCATTCTCTATCTGTGTAGTATCTTTTATTGTAGCTCCACCCGCTAGTCCTCAAAAATAATCCACTTTGCATTTGTAACAAAATTTTCAGAATTTTCTTTTGAAGTTTAAAAAATGCAACACATTAATACTGAGACCACAAAAATAACATTCATAACTGCCAGTCATTTTTCCTGAAATTCTACTTTTTGAATAAATGATACAAGGCTATAATTTACCTTCTTCGGAAAGCTTCTAGATGAGTTTTAAGCATGAGAAGTCCTCGTTCAATAATGGTAAGACTGGAATGAGAATCTTGCTCTAGATTACTAGATGCTATCATTAGGCTTTCCATGCACTTGCTAATGAATTCCTGTTCTTTCTCCAGGCCTGTTTTACCTAAAAGTTAAAAATAAATGAAGTAAATTTAAAAAAATCTTGTTTAAATTTCTTTTATTTCCATAAGAAAAAAGGTAATGATATAAAGTATTTTCTTTGGAATTCCAAGCCCAGAATTTTCAAATAAATTCTCATACCATTAATATAATAGGAGTTAATGTATTGTATAGCTGCCCGGCTCACATCTCCAGATTGTGCTCTTAAAGCAATGCCCCAGAATTGGTCCATACCACACAACTGTAGAACAAAAAAGAAAAAAGAAAAAAAGAAAAACTAATATAGCTGACAGTTGACAGTTTCTCTCCAAGAGTCCAGTAAAACTATCTACCCTATCTTCTTTACAGACATCTTTATCGGTAACACTGGTAAGGATTTTAATCTACACCAAAGGAAAGTACACAGTGATATGAGAAAATAAGTACACCTCACTGAAATTACTTCCTTTGTTGATCTTCATTGCAACAATATTGGTAAAGGAATGTAAAACAATAAATATCATGCGCCATTTACATTTTGCAGTCCGTTGTGTAATTTAATTTTGCATCAGATCAGGGACAAATGTTGAAGTGGGTGTTCACATGCCTAGATAAAAAAAAATTCTGAGGTCTTCAAAAATGTTATAGATGCCTATGAGTTTGGAAAGGGATTTCAAACATTTGCCGAACAATTGGATGTTAATTATTCCACTGTCTAGAAGATCATATATACGTGAAGATGATTTCAAACTGCCAAATTGCTCAGGTCAGACCACCCCAACAAATTCACAAAACATGGTGAAAGAAGTCTCTATAAACTCCAGAATTTTATCATGCGAGTTTCCAGTAGCTCTCACCACTAGTGAGATCGAAGTGTCCTTTCTACCATTAGAAAGGAGCTGCACAAATTAGATCTACTTGAAAGGTACACCAAGAGGAAACCTCAGTTGTCCAGAAAGAACACTAGAACCAGACCAAAGTTTGTTCATGAACACCTAGATAAAGGCCAGGATTTCTGGAACAATGTGCTCTGGACAAATGAGGCAAAGATGGAGTAATCTGGAAATAGTACCAGATAAAATGTTTGGTGAAAACCAAAGGGAGCAAGTCTCATAAGAATCAGATACAACTCTAAAGCATGGTTGTAGGAATGTTCCTCTGTTGCATTCGGGCCTGGGCAATAAAGAATTCAAGCCTGCATCCTCTCCCCTTATTTGTTCAACCTATATGCTGAATATAATTAAGGGAAGCTGGATTGGAGGAAGACAAGCCTGGTATCAAAATTGGAGAAAGATACATCAATAACCTGCAGTATACTCTGAGAGCAAAAATGCAAAAAATAAGGTGCAACATTTAAAAAAGAGATTAAAATTAAAGAAGACCAAACTAATTACAAATGGTGGAATAACCAACCTTAGAATTGGCAATGGAGACACCAAGGTGGTAGCTAGCTTGTGCCTTTTAGGATCAACCATCAACATTAAAAGAACAAACAGTCAAGAAATATGACTAACATACAGACTAACATTTGCGGGAGTGGCCATGAAGGTCTTGGGAAAGGTATTCAAATACTGTGATGTGTCTATATCATATGATCAGAATCATACATGTCACTGCATTCCCTGTAATACTCTTATGTCTGGCTTTTAAAAAAATTACAAAATATTTAATTGAAATAAAAATCTTCTTAACTATAGGAATGACTGGACAATGATGTAGTCAAATGATACTGTTCACTAAGCAATTCCTTATTAAAATGTATCTTATTAAAGAGACATGTTAGTATCAATAGAAGAGAATATTTGTAGGTCAGGGTTGAGCTGTGCGGTCCTTAGTGCTCTATGAGCTTGGTTGTTTTCATGCAGATGTTTCATTTCCCAACTAGGTAACATCATCAGTGCTAAAATGAAATGGGCTCTGTTTATATGCTAGTGGTTTGCTAGTTGTCAATGTTGGTGGGAGTTATTTTTGATGGTTCCTTGACTAGGTGCCTGTTTATTGTCTGATTGTTGGTCTGAGTTGGTAGTTCCTTGATTAGGGTATTATTTATTGCTTGATTGTTGATTTAGTACCACTATTAGTCTTGGTGTTAATCTCTGCTTATCTAGGTTTTGATTGCTGGGGAAAGGTATTTTGATGTCTCTGTTTCCTTTTTGGCTTCTTGATTGTCTTTCAAATGGTATGTAGATGTTGTTTATCTCTACATGCCTGTTGATGACTTCCAGGAATTCTCTAGTTTTTTTGGTCAAGGACAAGGGTGTCAAACTTATGTTGTTACAGCAGTGTCAAATGACTTATTGGGACTTCCCCCCGCCTTCGCTAAACCGGGTGTGGGCAGGGCCAGAGCATGACACATTTGGCCCATAGGCCAGGAGTTTGACAGCCCTGATCTAGGATAGTCACAGTTTCCCAGTAGAAGCTATGGTTAAGTCTTCCATGTGTTTAAAGGAGTTTCCATCAAGTCTTCTGATTGCTAGTTAGTGTTCATGGATGGACTCGCTAGTCTTCTGCCTGATTGTCCTACAGAGGAATTGCAAAAACACTCTCACCGGTATTGATAGGGCAAATCATTAGACTATAAACAGAGAACAAACCTCACTCCCTTCTAGCACTGATGATGTTATCTGGTTGGGTAATGAAACACTGCAGGAAAACAACTGATCTCAGAAAACACCAAGAACCCGACAGACATATTAATTTTACAAAAATGAAAGTCAGTACATTTGCTTACCTCTGAGTTTGAACCACCATCATATGCACTAGTAGCCAATCGAGCCAAATTACATAAATGCTGAAACAAATTTAATCCAGTCATACTAATCGTTTCAGGCTTCAGCTGAGGCATCTAAGGGGAAAAAAAAGAATTATTCTGAATCTTGTACTCAATAGCTACAGATAACTGATTATGTAGGAAAGATCAAATCCACTTTACCTTTTCTAAAAAAAGATGCTTGTAGGTTTCCATTCCCATAGCATGCTGATCTTTACTTCTTACTTGATTTAAGAACCAGTGTAGAGCATCATCATAACATTCAGAATCTTCAACTAAGCAGTGCCACAGTACATCAACTTGTTCCAGACTCAACCCTAAAAATTCAAATATATTTTATTTATGAAATTTGCTATCCATTTTTTATTTGGATTATAATAATCCTCCAACGGGGTATAATTTGGATTAATATCACTCTCCTCTGCAATTCAAAACCAGTATAGGTTCAATAAAAATCCTAAGTTAGCTTTTATTTTTCTAATCAGTGAATTTCTGATAAGCATACATTGTCATGGTGATGTGCCCTGTTCATCAGGTCCCCAGATTTGGTATACTGGACCATGTCTGGGGAAGGAGAGCAGGCTGCTCCACCCTTCAGAATCCCTAGGCTGCATCCCTAGGCTTCTCCATCCCAAAAGCAGGCACCATTTTTGGAGTGGCTGCCCTGCAACAACACTGTGCCTGATCTGAAATGTTGCCCACTTCCAGGGCAGAGTCACATGGCCTATAGATGATGTGAAGTAGACTGGCATGCTATCCTTCCCTAATATGACCTCTGGAGACCTTTCAAAATAAAGTGCAAAATTGGTGATGAGAGTATGTGGAAGTGTGGGAGACCTGTGGGATGGGAAGCAAGCCCATGGCTGCAAGGACCTTGAGGGATGAGAAGCAAAGCACAGGATGCTTGCGGGTATAGGCCATGGGAGGCTCAGGGCAGGTGGGTCTTGCTAGACCTTCCCCACCTGAGGCATCCCATGCACCACTTAATGAAGCACTGGGGAGAACAGGAGTGGGGATCACTAAGCAATGCTATCAGGTGAGCTCTTTGCTTATCGACCATTA
>JANHFR010000787.1:105270-116584 GCA_032468015.1 Mimophis mahfalensis | reverse complement strand
GCCTGCCTGCCTATCTATCTATCTATCTATCTATCTATCTATCTATCTATCTATCTATCTATCTATCTATCTATCATAAACCTGGGCTGGTTTCTGAACACCCAACTGCAGCAGGGAGCACTGGAACTTTGGAATCAGGTTGTAACAACATTTTGGGGGTGTCTGTTATAATTCCAAATGGTTGCTAAGTGACTCGTTGTAAGCCATGGACAACTTGTACTTAGTTTGTAGTTACAGTAAGCCAGGGGTCTTCAAACTTGACAGCTTTAAGACTTGTGGACTTCAATTCCCAGAATTTCTCCTCCAGTCATGTTAGCTCAGGAATTCTGGGAGTCCATAAGTCCATAAGCTGCCAAGTTTGAAGACCCTTGCAATAAGCGTTCTGAATTTCCTTCCTTAAATATTTCTTTAAAAAATAAATCTTCAAGAAAAAAGCAGAACATTAATTTTTTTAAAAATTAAGATATAGTGAGAACTTACTGAAATGATCTGGTGATCCCAAAGTGGAAAATACACATGTCAGAAACTGAAGACGCACCTGAACCTCTGCGCTATGGCTGTATCTATCATTGAAATTAGTAAAAACAATTAGTAAACCTTAAGGCAGCTTAATATTTTTTAAAATTAAATTAGACTAATACATCTCATCTTTCTGAGGGTTGTCTTAACCATATTAACAGATGACAAAATAGTCATTACAAATGTTGAAAAAGATAAAATCACTTAAGCTTGACTGCTGTAGACTTCACAAACATCCAATTCAGGTTTCATGACAAAAAAGGTAGAGGAATTAAACATTCTAAATCAAAAAGAGAATTTTAATTTGTCCATTGTAAAACTTATTATCAAATCATCTTTTGAATCAAAGTTAAAACTAAACATTATTTTAGGATTCAGATTTTTTTTCATCATGCCTGGACCAGTAACATTTTTCCAGTTGGGTGAAATACATTAGTTTCCCAAGGTTTTATGGATTACAGGGTACATGGTGATATATAACAACAATGTAGAAATGCGACCAAAACAGACAAACCAAAATTCATATGGGGGATATTTTGTAAAGTAAAATATAAAATAGAACCATTTTCTATTATAGTCAAAGGCCAACATACATATAAAATATTATTCTGCTTCTTTCTTATTTTGTTAAATAAACAAAAACCACAATGTTGAGTATTGATTATTGCTACTGAATTACTGCACTGAGGGTTCAGTGACATTAAAAAAAACCCTCACAGGAGGTGAACGTGGTCTAGAAGTAATTTCTCGCATGCACACACAAGAGTATAAATCAAATATTATTATGTATTTCTTTGTCATATAAGACTGGAGAGCATATATGCTGGCTATATTAACCTGAAATAACTTTTTTATGAAGTCCATGCTAATACATTATGACTGTGGGTTTTCTTCCATTTGCTGAGTTAAGGTGAGATGAACGTGGGGGTTGCAGGGGAAACTTCTGACTACAATACCAGGTGTTTGGGTTTTGATATTTTTATTTAAGTAGATGTTTTTTATATTTTGGTTGTGAGGTACCTGACATTATCAGCCCTGAAGACAATGGATGGTTATTTAAATGTTTCAAATACACTACTACCACATGGAAACTTTAAGAAATATTATTCAAAATAGTTTCAGTTATTAATGAACATATATTCAGTATACAGTACATTTATTGAATTTGTATCTCATATTATAAAAGGCAACATGGAATCTGCTGTGTATCTAATACCCAAATAAAAGCCTTTTGCTTTAATTTCCAAACTATCTTTTTACCTTTCTCCTATTCTATTATAAACATTGCTGAACATAAACAATTTCAATAACGTCAGCACTCAGCATAAAATAGGTGAAGGTAAAGATTCCTCTCACACATATGTGTTAGTCGTTCCCAACTCTAGGGGGCAGTGCTCATCTCCATTTCCAAGCTGAAGAGCTAGCGCTGTCTGAAGACGTCTCCGTGGTCAGGTGGCCGGCATGACTAAATGCCGAAGGCACACGGAACGCTGTTACCTTCCCACCAAAGCTGGTCCCTATTTTTCTACTTGCATTTTTTTTTAACATGCTTTCAAACTGCTAGGTTGGCAGAAGCTGCAACAAGTAACCGGAGCTCACTCCGTTATGCAGCACTCGAGATTCGAACCACTGAACTGCCGACCTTTCTGATTGACAAGCTCAGCGTCTTAGCCACATCCCTCTAAAATAGTATGGTATAAATTAGTCATAATTTTATAGCAAAGGCAAATACTGATGGATATTGCAACTGTATACTGCCTTAATATAATTTTATTTTGTCAATGTCATCTTAAAATGTCAAAATTCTATTTTGCATCACAATTTCTTTTGTTTAATTCCTTTTTCCACTTACCAAAAGTGCTAGTACATCTCTGAAGAAAAATGGATGGAAGTGGATAGGCATCAGTAAGATGCTGAAATTATTGTGACCGATCAATCGATTAGTGTGGTCATGTGCAAATGGAATTTAGCAAAGCCAAGGAGAACAATGGTAGTTGTTAAATTAAATCATGAACAGACAAAACAGAGCAACTTCCTTATCCTCCAGAATCATACTTACAATGTATGTTTATGCCGTCTTTCTCTGACTGCTTGAATGTAGTGTATCAAATTATCAAAGAAAAGCTTCATCATATTAAGTTCTTTTTCAGCCCACCTGTTTCAATTTAAGAGTTCATATCATTTAATTGGAATTATGGGGGGGATGTTATATAAGACATACACACCCACATACACACTGCATTTAAGAAGTTTTCTTAGATGGTTCATAATATTTCTTAAATATTAGGTTTAGGGTTCTCTGTATGATGTGCCACACTTTTTGGCACGACAATTGTTCCATTCATTATATCCACTACTAGACATGGTATAACAGATTTTATCTTGTGACAGCATGCAGTAGTTAATGCCTGTTTGCGAGACTGGCACACATCCATGCAAGATTTGTTTTTGCTTAATGGATAAGTAGAACCTGAGAATAAGACTGTTCTATAGGAAGATATATCCCACAAGAGAAAGGGAGGGTGGCAGTTAAGATGGCAAAAGGAAGTGATTTTAAAAGAAAATTATATGCTGGGTAAAATAATAAGGAGGTATGAAGGCTGGCAACCTTCTAGGATCTAGGGAACACTAGCTATCAATTATCATTAGTTGTGCTAAATGTAATCTTTATCTTATGATTCTTGATGACTCTTGATGAATGTATTTTGTGTTATTTTTCTTCTTATGTACACTGAGAGCATGCACACCGAAGACAAATTCCTTGAGTGTCCAATCACATTTGGCCAATAAAAGAATTCTATCCTATTCTATTCTGTGCTTAAGTTGGACTGAGCAGTGTTCCACTGCTGAAGAGGTTCTTATTCAAGGAGAGCTTTGGGGGAAAGAACTCTGCAGCATTTATGAATGGGAGGTTCTGAGGATCAATTGAGGATCATATTGGATTAGCATATTTATCCTCTTTCTTATCTCTAAATTGAATATAATTTAAAAGTAGAGCAGTGCACTTTCCAGTGGTATAACTCCAGCACAGCTTTCTACCTTAACAGAACACATGAGCCCCTGCCCAGTGACAACGGTATCCACATGGAAGGGCAAACAGTGCACTTATATATTTGAAGCTATTTATTATTACTTTTTTTAGAAGTAACTCAAGGCAGCAAACATATATAATATTCCTTCTTCCTCCTATTTTCTCCGCAACCATCTTGTGAGGTGGGTTGGGCTGAATGTGACTGGCCCAAATGAATCTAGCCTAAGTGGGACTAGAACACACAGTCTCTTAGTTTCTAGGCCAGCACCTTAACCACTAGGCCAAACTTGTTCTAATACATGATAGAATGCATACATTTACAGGTAGAGAATACTTATGCTGCATACTGTTTATGTGCCCGTTGTTTCTGACTTCTAGTAACCACATAAACAAGACAGATGCTTTATACAATTCAGAAGGAAAAAAAATTCTTTCCAAGACATTTTAAAAGTCAAGCCATGGCAGGTTAGCAGCCAAGTGGAACATAGTATGTAATCAATTTGTAAATATAACTCTTAACAAGATATCATACTGAAAACGTAACAAAGAGTAAGAGAATTGAAAGTAAATTCTGTTTGATCTCTTAATGAAAGAGAAAAAATGCATCAAGAGGTGTCTGGCATCAAAATCTGTGAATTTAAAAAAAATCATGACATTCCTCATCCCAGCTTATTCATCTATTACCAAGACTGGTTTTAACACTTCCATTATTCAAAAAGGTCTCGTGGATACAATTAAATAAATGTGGAAAATAAATGTGGAATAAATTAATATTATGCCACATGATTGCTAGATTCAAGCTAGCTTCAAATTTTCTATTATTATTTCCTTGAGACCTAATTATTTATATCACAATAATTATTTCCAGGGTTTTATGAGGTCAGGATTGACTCCTGGGAACTGTCTGGACTAGTCCTTGGAGATCTCTTGGCACTCCATGTGTATGTATGTATGTATGTATGTATGTATGTATGTATGTATGTACATACGTATGTATGTATTTATTTATATGCTGCCCTTCTCCCGGAGGAGTCAGGGCAGTGTACAGGGCAATTAAAATAAATAACCATACAAAAGTTAAAAAGAATTAAATTAAACAAGCCCCAAACATACAAACAATCTAAATTAAAATATTAACATCCTTCAGTCCAGGCTGGTCAGCCCGAATAACCAGGTCTTCAGGTCCTTGCAGAAGGTGCGAAGGTCGGGGGCCATCCGGAGCTCCATCGGTAGCTGGTTCCAAAGGGCGGGCGCACCCACAGAGAATGCTGTCCCCCTGGGGGCTGTCAGCCGACATTCCGTGACTGGGAGCACCCGGAGGAGGCCTTCTCTATGAGAGCGCACAGGGCGATGGGAGGTTGATGCTGGTAGTAGTAGTTCCCGCAGATATTCTGGACCCAAGCCATTCAGGGCTTTATAGATCATAACCAGCACCTTGAATCTCACGCGGAGGGCAACTGGAAGCCAATGCAGCTCACGGAGGTGTTACACGGGAGTATCGGGAAACCCCCATTACAACTCGCGCGGCCGCACTCTGCACCAGCTGAAGCCTCCAAGTGGTTCTCAAGGGCAGCCCCATGTATAGTGTGTTACAGTAATCTAGCCGGGAGGTCACAAGCGCATGAGTGACTGTACGTAGGGCGTCTTAAATGAATTAAATTAAATGAATCAGCAAATGTTTTGAAGTTATTGAATTAAAAAACGTTCAAAATAAAATGAAATGGATTTTAAACTTCTTGGCATTTTTGTAAGGAATGCCTGTATGATTCCTAATAAGGGATAATATTCAGCTTCTTTTGCTATGCCTATGTATACATATACATACTTACATTGTAATCCAATGTGTATCATAACTGCTCCCAAATTGCTGAAATGTACCGAATAATTTTGGGAGAAGACGAAGAGAAACTACAACTGATCTAAAGAATGAAAGAAAATTAGATACAAATCAACACTTGCATCATGATGATCTTTAATTTATAGCCTTTACATTATCATATAGCTACATTTAAAGAAAAAAAAAAAAACAGTTAAGAACTAATACCTGTAGTTTAAGCCTAATTATTTATTTATATTTACTTATGTATCATATTTTAAAATTGCCCGTGTTCCTCATAGAGCAACTCTTGGGTTGTTTATTTACCTGTTATTTGCTAAATTTTCAAGACAGCCTTCGATGAACCTCATACGAATTTGTCTATCAGTAAACCAACATACTAGTGAACATAAAAGCTTCTCTGCTTCATTTATTAAACCTTCAGAAAGATGTATCTAGAGCAAGTAAGAGAAGAGTTATTGACAATTATTATTACTTTTTCTTTGGAAAATATTCTTGTGTGATATTTAACTTACTGCATCTTCATCCTGGACCAGATCCCACAAAAGGGTATTTCCCTTCTTACAAACATTATCCAAGTTAATATCTGTCACTGCGTTGCTGTTGTACTGGTGCTTATGAACTGCTGGTCCTGAGCAAAAGACAGGTGTTATTAAAAATATAGAATGTGTATCCTGACTTGAGTGGAGTCTGTCCATGAATACCTGTAAATAATTGTTTAATATACAACCCTGTAAACTTGAAGCAAGTCAGGATATTGGGGGACCAAATACAGGCAAGTGCAGTTAATTTTATTAAAAATATTATAATAATTGGGAATTCTTAATCTCTTTAAAATTTATTATGAATCATTATGGTACAAACTTTACATAAAATGTTCTTATGTTTCTTTCTTTCTTGGCAAAGTTGTATGGTTTTTAAACAAAAGATATCATGCACAACCCATTTTTAGAAAAAAATAAACAAATGGACCCATGCATGATCCAAACTTTTTCTTGTATGCAAAGGAGCTCCATCCTATTATGTGATATGCAGTCACTATCCACAAAGTCCACTGGATGGGATATCACTGCAATCCAAACCACAGGGCTTTTTTCTGTGCACGTACAAGGCATATACTAGCCTAACCCACTCCTACATACAGCTTTTAATCATAGCACAGGATGCATGATGAAACATCTTTTTTACTATATTTGGTTTAATCAGAATCCTACCTATCCCTCCCTCCCTTCCCAATTAAGAGGCAGCATGTATCAAAATACGCATAATGAAAACATCCAAAAGTTCAAAACAAGGCAATAACTGTGGAGTTGCAGACCTGACACTACTCCAGCCTCTAGATAAGGTCCAAGATGAAGCTTGAGTGACATGTTTTTCCTGTAGTTTTAGACAGATACATATTTTTGACGATCCATAGATGTGCTTATGCTAAACTTACTTTACAGTAGAAGCTTGCTATTGGGATGCAGCCTCTTAGGTTTTGGTGTTGGTATTGCAATGATTCCTGAATTGTTCAAAGTTTAATTTTATCTAGAATATTGTAATTGTGAATGAAAATTTGGCAATAGGCTGAAATATAGTCAAAGTACTACTACTGGAAGCCGAATATATTTCTTATACTTTTTGAATAATTTGTTTTTGTATTGATGTTATTATTTAAAGGGTAAATCTAAAACACGGTTCTTTAAAATTTTAACACAGGTTACTTTTACATAAATAATAAAGGAAGTTGTGGTATAATGTAGTCTGGAGTCCCAGGAGGGAGAGGCTGCTTCCCAGAAAGAGGCAGAAGAATCTGAAAAGTTTGGTAGGCGGGGCAAGGCTTAAGATGGCCCCTCCCTAGCAGATCAGAGTATATCTATAATTATACAGGTAGTTGCTTTAGTCTGTCTTTAGAAGCCAGCAAGATTCTGTCTGTAGCTGAGTAATAAAGAAACTACTGAGAAATAACTCTATACGTCATTCTTGGTTCTTAACCTAAGTACCGTAGTTTGTAAAATTCTGTATTGGATTAAAATGCCTGCAAAAACAATGTTTCTGCCTGAGAATGCCTCTCTAGAGACCATCCTCTACCACTGGAATAACACAGATGAAAGAGCACTTCTTTATGATTCCAATAAAGAATATGCCTATTCTGGGGGAAGATATTAGATAGATCAGATAAAGTAGTTTAGCTCTTTATAGATTTTATTGTTCTTATACTTCACCTTTCTACTTATGAACTGTGTTATTTAAAGAAATAAATCCAACAATATCCACTCATTAATAAGCCAGTTTATTTTCTGAAGGGCTAGTTGAATTAAAAAAAATTACTTGCTATCAGACATACTAGTCTATACTAATTGTCTGAGCTCCCCTGGCAATAGTTTTAAAACCTGAGAGCATTTATATAACCTGCTCATATCAATAGCCCACAATATTCTGTACAAGCATCCCATGTTTTAGTTCCACATCTTGTTCTTTTACTAGCAGTATAAACTTTGAGATATTAAGCCAGTAATTTTTATAAAAAATATGCAGCAAATGTTTCATGTGACAATGTTTATTGCTTTTTTCTACAGTTAAAAGCCCATAAAATCTGTAACATGAAGATCATGATTAGTAGGCAGAGTAGTAATTTTATGGCACTATTTCCATGAATGCAGTATTTTACAATTTTGTTTTGTTTTTCAGAGATTGATTATTATCCTTGACTTAATTATTTCTTACCTTGGCTGAGATGCTCATGATAAATGGAAGCAAGATTTGGAAGGTGCTGCTGAAGATGAGAAGTTAGTTCAGCATGTGAGTTAATCTGTACTAGTTCTTCTTCACATCCTGATTCTTCCCCATCAAAATCTGCCATATTTTTCTCCGATTTTGCACTGACTTGACTGCTGCTACAACTGACATCATCAGCACTTAACATATCGTCAACCATGTGTCTATAACATAAAAGCAAATATACGCTAACTACAGCTTTTAATATATGCAAGCTGTAGAAGAATATTAGTTTTACATAAGCAAAAGGAGGTAATTCTTATTAGCCAGAGGAAAAATACATTTTTCTTGATAACAGTAATATATGAAATTGCAACTATTGTAGCGATCCCTTCCAGCCATTTTTGAAATGCCTACCAGGTCATCAGTTCTGGTTTTTGGTTTTTCATATTACTATTTTAGAAATAGTAATATGAAACAGGTTCACTACAGCCTGCTCAAGGATAGAGGTACCAGATCTGTATGATGAGGAAAGTTAAGTATTTCTCTGTTTGGTGAAAAATAAGGGAAGCAGGAGAAACAGTGTTTTGAATGTTTCCATTCTGTATTAGAGCAGCTTCCAATTCTCACCCTAAATCCAGACATGAAAAGAGGATAGAATTGTTTGGGAGAACAGTCCATAAGTTTAAGCACTGTACTAGCTTTTACTTTTACTTTTTTTTTTTATCTTGCTTATGTTGTTATTGAAATCTGGGGAATAAGAGTTTCTTCTGCATAAACATTACTCTTAAGTCAGAACACTGAAGACACCATGAAATTAATTGTCCCATTTTGTCCCAATCTTGAAGAAAAATTCTTGAATGGAGGTGTCCTATTCTCAGAAATGCCTACTCAGAGCTCAAAATTTTTTAATCTCAGGCTACTCTGAAGAACTCTAATTTGGATAGTTACTAAATTTTATATGTATGTATGTATGTATGTATATATGTGTGTATGTGTGTATATAAAATTTCTCATTCATATCTACAAAAATAGAATTTGCTAACACTGTAGCCTAAGAATCCAACTATTTTTAGCTCAAAGAACTATAAATCACAATGAGAATTTATGTTAAAACTTATACTATATATGGTGAAAAAATTTACACAAACAACTAACTATTCTTAATACATATATATTGTTGCTTTTTGCAGTCATAATAAATCATGTTTGGATGCAATAAAACAATACACTGTATCAGTAGCACATATCTCCTTCCTCCAGCCCACAGCAGGTAGTGCTCAGATAGATTTCTATCTAAAAGTGATAAATAACCATTTGTTCATCCATAACAAATATATTTTGAAAAGATTGTAGAAATGCAAGTGCACTAATTGTTAAACATTCCTTAACAAAAAAATATACATGACAAGAAATATGTATTACATTTCAGAATTACTTAGCACGATTAAAAATGAAAGGTGCTTCAGACAGCGATAAATTACTTATTTCAGAAGATTTTAATATTGTCCCCAGGACTGCTTATGCTGACATGTGGACAGATATATCAGCAAAGCGAATTTCAGCATACTAAAGAAAATTCCACATTTTGTTTCGAAGCTTTACTGATGCAGAATTTTGGGTGAACAATAATTTCTTGAATTTTTATTCCCTTTAATCAGCAAAAGAATTATAAAAGGAAGTAAAAGATACTTAAACGTGATTATTTTTGCATAATATATTCATGTCACAGAATTCAGTATTACAAGTCATAATATTCAGCTACAAATTCAAAATTTGCTTTTGCCAAAAAGAGTAGCCACTGGTAAATAACTTACCCTTCATGATGGTGGTGGTGGTGGTGGTGGTGATGATGGTGGTGGTGGTGGTGGTGATGATGATGATGTTGTGGCCCAATAAATTGTCGGCAGTTAAACAATTCGTTTCCAATTGCTTCCCCAAGAAAGTCTCCTGTGTGTGTGATACAGGAATCTTGAGAGCCCTGGGATATATGAGCAGTACTTATTTCACCAGTTATGTCATGATCAGTATTCTCTGAGTGGGAACAGGGATCCAGCATTCTAATTCTATTATCCACTGATGGAACAGCTTCACTATTAAAAACATGGCTATTCCCAGATCCATTGCTTACAGCATTCCTATCTGTTGTTTCCTGTGCATCTCCCAAGCAAATGCCTGATTGAGATTCTATTTTTCGGCTTCGCAAATCTACATTCCGACTAGTTTTGGGGGAATTGTGACCCTGGTCTTCATCTTCTTCCTCTTCCTCTTCCTTGAGAGCTTCAATATCAGCAATATCTTCTGACTGCACCTCACTGCCTGGGCTTCCTGCAGATTGGCTTGCGTGGCTAGAGTTTGCCTCATTACTTGATCCATCACTGTGACCACTGCTGCTGCCAGGCCCACTGCTGCCATCTTCGCCACTATTTGCAGTTTCATCAGAACTTCCCTGCATTGATTCCTTAAAAAAAAAAAAAAAAAAAAACTAAATCTACATGCTGAATATGCCATATATGTTGAACCAAAAAAGTTACATACTTCATATTATCAAATTCTTTATTAATCTTTGTTAGCTTAATTAGCCTTTTGAAATTATAATAATTGAAAAAAAATTACTATTGTACCTCTGTATCTGAAAGTCGCTGTTGGACATGCTTATTTCTACTAATCAGTTGTTCCTCCATTTCAATGTCACTTCCTCCACTCTGATGAGTATCGCTGTTGTCACTGCTTTGAGGGCTTGCTGCAGGCGACCCTATTTCAGAAAAAAGATGTCTGTTCAGAAAACGTTAATTTTAAAATAGGTTCAGTTGTATTAATCCAGGAGTCCCCAAGCCACAGACCAGTACTAGTCAGTGACCTATTAGGAACCAGGCTGCATAACTGGAGATGAGCAGCAGGCAAGCAAAAGGAGCTTCATATGTATTTGAAGCTGCTTCCCAGCATTATTTATTTATTTATTTATTTATTAAATTTATATGCCGCCCTATTCCGAATGGACCCAGGGCGGTGTACAGGGCATTAAAAACGTAAAATATGAAAGTTAAAACAGATTAAATTAGACACACCCTAACAAACAAAATACACACACACACCCAATCCAGGCCGGCTAATGCAAAGAGCCAGGTCTTCAACTCCTTTAGAAAGGAGCGGAGGTCAGGGGCTGTTCGAAGGTCCACCTACCTAGCAGTTCGAAAGCATGTAAAAATGCAAGTAGTAAAATAGGA